>JAAAWM010011916.1:0-123358 GCA_036873465.1 Thinopyrum obtusiflorum | reverse complement strand
GAACTACGGTCACAACTATTAAGGAAAGATGGTAAGATTTTTACTATTTGTCCTCAGTGCATCTTTTGCATACATTATTTTTTAAGCTAAACTTCATTGCTAAGTATGTTACTATGATGTTCTTCAACAAGGACTCCCGATGAATGTTGTGCCTCATTGGATCAAGCCTAAAGGTCGCATGATAATGATTAGCTTACGGTCAAGACATCCTACATTGCACATGAGTGCATTCATGATCTCTCAAAGCAAGCAAGTCTTAATAGTCAAAGACTGGAGCAAAATTGTGAAGGATCACAGCAGAGAAGTACTAGGGGGCAGCAATCAGAAGCGCAACCCACAATTAGAAGACAGGTTCATCTGCATTCTCCAATATGATGAAGCAGGAGTGCTACACATGTTTTATGCTATTTTACCTGAGAGAGAGCAGCAGGAGTGATTAACTAGCTAGAATGAGTTTGAAGATGATGATGTGCTACACTATGACTATCATGATTAAATAGCTAGTGTTGGTGGTAATGACTATGATGATTATTATTAGCTAGTGTTGGTGGTGATTAGATAGCTACACTATGACTATGATGATTAAATAGTGTTGGTGGTAATGACTATGATGATTATTAGCTAGTGTTGTTGGTGATGATATGATGCAAGAGTTTTTACATTAATATGATGATGATGTTGATCATGATTATCATGATGATTTGTTATTATGATCATGATTGGTTATTATATCATTGGTGGAAGGAACATGGATTAGATTCATGTGGATGGATCAAAAGTGACCAAAAGTTGAGTTAGTAGGATCATCGTCCTAATTCAACTTTTGATTCATCCAAATGAATCTAATTAATCCATGTTTCTTCCTCACAATGATATATTAATTCAACATGGGCATAATGATATAACAACCTCTTAATTGGTACTGTATCAAAATTTGTATAACGGCGTATAAATACACTAAAAATAAATAAATAATGAAAAACAGAATACTAGTAGCGCTGGATTGGAAGCACGCTACTAATAGTTAGCTTAGCAATAGCGCTGGAAATTATACACGCTACGGCTATACGTCTTAACAGTAGCGTGTGTTACCGGCGCTACTGCTAAGCAATAGCTGTAGCGCCTTACTACTAGCGCGGGGCCCCGCGCTACTAGTAGGCATTAAACCCGCGCTAATACTAGGCTTTTCCCTAGTAGTGTACAACTCTTCTTTAAGAAATCCATTAAGGATTGCAGTTTTGGCATCCATTTGCCAGATTTCATGAAACACGGCAATTGCTAACATGATTCAGACAAACTTAAGCATCGCTACGGGTGAGAAAGTCTCATCGTAGTCAACCCATTGAACTTGTCTGTCATGGGAAACCACGGCCACCTATGCCCCCCCCCCCCCCCCCCCCCCCCCCCCCCCCCCCCCCCCCCCCCCCCCCCCCCCCCCCCCCCCCCCCCCCCCCCCCCCCCCCCCCCCCCCCCCCCCCCCCCCCCCCCCCCCCGTTTGCCTCCGTGACCCCCGGCAGGCCTGCCGGGGTGATCTGGAAACCAAGAGCGGAGAAGCGTAACACAGCACGGCAGAGATCACACGAGCAATTTTACCCAGGTTCGGGCCACCGCGAGGCGTAAAACCTTACTCCTGCTTTGGTGTATTGATGGTGAAAAAATGGTGGAGCAGTGCAGCGCCCTTGCCCGGCAAGGTTGCCTTGAGGCGAGAGTGGCTACACGCGTATGAGTGTGTGGGGGTCTGAATCCTTTCTACGGTTGCCATGGGCCTCCTTTTATAGATCAAGGGGTCACCACAGTGGAAAATCAGTCTTTCCATACTGATTAGATAGCAACAGTGCTATCATACCTAACTCTGCAGGCTGACAAAGTGCATTAAATGCGCTGCTCAGTGTCACATCACTGCTTGCCCGGCAAGCCTTGCCGGGCTGTTTTGCCAGCTTCATGCCTGCTTGCTTGACACGTCTCAGGACGGGTGTCATCTGGGGGTATTTTCTGTAGGAAGTGGCTGCCATGTGGCAGGAGGCAGCCACTTAGTCACTTTGCGGCTTGACACTGCATTGATCGATGACTTGCGTCGTGATGAGGTGGTTTGGTGGTGTGGTTTGCCTCCGTGACCCCCGGCAGGCCTGCCGGGGTGATCTGGAAACCTGCTTCCGGGGCAAGCCCCAAACTTGCTGAGCTTGCTGCCCAGCAGGGGAGCTTCTTCCCTTAGCAATATCTTGCTTCTCTGGCTTGTCTTGGTCTTCTCAATCTGCACTTTGGTCCTTCGAAGGACTGATCTCTTGTGCTTGGATCTGATCTTGGTGTAGTAATCTTGCTCTTGGGCCTGTGCACAGTCTGGGCAACGAACCCAGGGTTTGTTGCACCGATAGGAGCCCCCGGGCCTGGCACGAACGTGCTGTCGGGCATCGTCGGGGTAGGCCCTAACTAGTGCACAGGCAGGAGCACAAAGGTGGCTCCGCCCTTTTGAGATCTTCTTTGCTTCTTCATTAACCAGGGCCTCGGTCAGTTTCCGATTCTTCCGTGCGCCGTGTAACGCCAATTGCAGTGATGGAGAAAATGGTCCATGACCTGTGGAGTTACCCATGTCCTTCATTCACGGGGCGGTAACTGCCACCCCACTACTCTCCCTGCTCTAAATGCCTCCGCCACGTGTATCGCATGCCCCCCCCCCCCCCCCCCCCCCCCCCCCCCCCCCCCCCCCCCCCCCCCCCCCCCCCCCCCCCCCCCCCCCCCCCCCCCCCCCCCCCCCCCCCCCCCCCCCCCCCCCCCCCCCCCCCCCCCCCCCCCCCCCCCCCCCCCCCCCCCCCCCCCCCCCCCCCCCCCCCCCCCCCCCCCCCCCCCCCCCCCCCCCCCCCCCCCCCCCCCCCCCCCCCCCCCCCCCCCCCCCCCCCCCCCCCCCCCCCCCCCCCCCCCCCCCCCCCCCCCCCCCCCCCCCCCCCCCCCCCCCCCCCCCCCCCCCCCCCCCCCCCCCCCCCCCCCCCCCCCCCCCCCCCCCCCCCCCCCCCCCCCCCCCCCCCCCCCCCCCCCCCCCCCCCCCCCCCCCCCCCCCCCCCCCCCCCCCCCCCCCCCCCCCCCCCCCCCCCCCCCCCCCCCCCCCCCCCCCCCCCCCCCCCCCCCCCCCCCCCCCCCCCCCCCCCCCCCCCCCCCCCCCCCCCCCCCCCCCCCCCCCCCCCCCCCCCCCCCCCCCCCCCCCCCCCCCCCCCCCCCCCCCCCCCCCCCCCCCCCCCCCCCCCCCCCCCCCCCCCCCCCCCCCCCCCCCCCCCCCCCCCCCCCCCCCCCCCCCCCCCCCCCCCCCCCCCCCCCCCCCCCCCCCCCCCCCCCCCCCCCCCCCCCCCCCCCCCCCCCCCCCCCCCCCCCCCCCCCCCCCCCCCCCCCCCCCCCCCCCCCCCCCCCCCCCCCCCCCCCCCCCCCCCCCCCCCCCCCCCCCCCCCCCCCCCCCCCCCCCCCCCCCCCCCCCCCCCCCCCCCCCCCCCCCCCCCCCCCCCCCCCCCCCCCCCCCCCCCCCCCCCCCCCCCCCCCCCCCCCCCCCCCCCCCCCCCCCCCCCCCCCCCCCCCCCCCCCCCCCCCCCCCCCCCCCCCCCCCCCCCCCCCCCCCCCCCCCCCCCCCCCCCCCCCCCCCCCCCCCCCCCCCCCCCCCCCCCCCCCCCCCCCCCCCCCCCCCCCCCCCCCCCCCCCCCCCCCCCCCCCCCCCCCCCCCCCCCCCCCCCCCCCCCCCCCCCCCCCCCCCCCCCCCCCCCCCCCCCCCCCCCCCCCCCCCCCCCCCCCCCCCCCCCCCCCCCCCCCCCCCCCCCCCCCCCCCCCCCCCCCCCCCCCCCCCCCCCCCCCCCCCCCCCCCCCCCCCCCCCCCCCCCCCCCCCCCCCCCCCCCCCCCCCCCCCCCCCCCCCCCCCCCCCCCCCCCCCCCCCCCCCCCCCCCCCCCCCCCCCCCCCCCCCCCCCCCCCCCCCCCCCCCCCCCCCCCCCCCCCCCCCCCCCCCCCCCCCCCCCCCCCCCCCCCCCCCCCCCCCCCCCCCCCCCCCCCCCCCCCCCCCCCCCCCCCCCCCCCCCCCCCCCCCCCCCCCCCCCCCCCCCCCCCCCCCCCCCCCCCCCCCCCCCCCCCCCCCCCCCCCCCCCCCCCCCCCCCCCCCCCCCCCCCCCCCCCCCCCCCCCCCCCCCCCCCCCCCCCCCCCCCCCCCCCCCCCCCCCCCCCCCCCCCCCCCCCCCCCCCCCCCCCCCCCCCCCCCCCCCCCCCCCCCCCCCCCCCCCCCCCCCCCCCCCCCCCCCCCCCCCCCCCCCCCCCCCCCCCCCCCCCCCCCCCCCCCCCCCCCCCCCCCCCCCCCCCCCCCCCCCCCCCCCCCCCCCCCCCCCCCCCCCCCCCCCCCCCCCCCCCCCCCCCCCCCCCCCCCCCCCCCCCCCCCCCCCCCCCCCCCCCCCCCCCCCCCCCCCCCCCCCCCCCCCCCCCCCCCCCCCCCCCCCCCCCCCCCCCCCCCCCCCCCCCCCCCCCCCCCCCCCCCCCCCCCCCCCCCCCCCCCCCCCCCCCCCCCCCCCCCCCCCCCCCCCCCCCCCCCCCCCCCCCCCCCCCCCCCCCCCCCCCCCCCCCCCCCCCCCCCCCCCCCCCCCCCCCCCCCCCCCCCCCCCCCCCCCCCCCCCCCCCCCCCCCCCCCCCCCCCCCCCCCCCCCCCCCCCCCCCCCCCCCCCCCCCCCCCCCCCCCCCCCCCCCCCCCCCCCCCCCCCCCCCCCCCCCCCCCCCCCCCCCCCCCCCCCCCCCCCCCCCCCCCCCCCCCCCCCCCCCCCCCCCCCCCCCCCCCCCCCCCCCCCCCCCCCCCCCCCCCCCCCCCCCCCCCCCCCCCCCCCCCCCCCCCCCCCCCCCCCCCCCCCCCCCCCCCCCCCCCCCCCCCCCCCCCCCCCCCCCCCCCCCCCCCCCCCCCCCCCCCCCCCCCCCCCCCCCCCCCCCCCCCCCCCCCCCCCCCCCCCCCCCCCCCCCCCCCCCCCCCCCCCCCCCCCCCCCCCCCCCCCCCCCCCCCCCCCCCCCCCCCCCCCCCCCCCCCCCCCCCCCCCCCCCCCCCCCCCCCCCCCCCCCCCCCCCCCCCCCCCCCCCCCCCCCCCCCCCCCCCCCCCCCCCCCCCCCCCCCCCCCCCCCCCCCCCCCCCCCCCCCCCCCCCCCCCCCCCCCCCCCCCCCCCCCCCCCCCCCCCCCCCCCCCCCCCCCCCCCCCCCCCCCCCCCCCCCCCCCCCCCCCCCCCCCCCCCCCCCCCCCCCCCCCCCCCCCCCCCCCCCCCCCCCCCCCCCCCCCCCCCCCCCCCCCCCCCCCCCCCCCCCCCCCCCCCCCCCCCCCCCCCCCCCCCCCCCCCCCCCCCCCCCCCCCCCCCCCCCCCCCCCCCCCCCCCCCCCCCCCCCCCCCCCCCCCCCCCCCCCCCCCCCCCCCCCCCCCCCCCCCCCCCCCCCCCCCCCCCCCCCCCCCCCCCCCCCCCCCCCCCCCCCCCCCCCCCCCCCCCCCCCCCCCCCCCCCCCCCCCCCCCCCCCCCCCCCCCCCCCCCCCCCCCCCCCCCCCCCCCCCCCCCCCCCCCCCCCCCCCCCCCCCCCCCCCCCCCCCCCCCCCCCCCCCCCCCCCCCCCCCCCCCCCCCCCCCCCCCCCCCCCCCCCCCCCCCCCCCCCCCCCCCCCCCCCCCCCCCCCCCCCCCCCCCCCCCCCCCCCCCCCCCCCCCCCCCCCCCCCCCCCCCCCCCCCCCCCCCCCCCCCCCCCCCCCCCCCCCCCCCCCCCCCCCCCCCCCCCCCCCCCCCCCCCCCCCCCCCCCCCCCCCCCCCCCCCCCCCCCCCCCCCCCCCCCCCCCCCCCCCCCCCCCCCCCCCCCCCCCCCCCCCCCCCCCCCCCCCCCCCCCCCCCCCCCCCCCCCCCCCCCCCCCCCCCCCCCCCCCCCCCCCCCCCCCCCCCCCCCCCCCCCCCCCCCCCCCCCCCCCCCCCCCCCCCCCCCCCCCCCCCCCCCCCCCCCCCCCCCCCCCCCCCCCCCCCCCCCCCCCCCCCCCCCCCCCCCCCCCCCCCCCCCCCCCCCCCCCCCCCCCCCCCCCCCCCCCCCCCCCCCCCCCCCCCCCCCCCCCCCCCCCCCCCCCCCCCCCCCCCCCCCCCCCCCCCCCCCCCCCCCCCCCCCCCCCCCCCCCCCCCCCCCCCCCCCCCCCCCCCCCCCCCCCCCCCCCCCCCCCCCCCCCCCCCCCCCCCCCCCCCCCCCCCCCCCCCCCCCCCCCCCCCCCCCCCCCCCCCCCCCCCCCCCCCCCCCCCCCCCCCCCCCCCCCCCCCCCCCCCCCCCCCCCCCCCCCCCCCCCCCCCCCCCCCCCCCCCCCCCCCCCCCCCCCCCCCCCCCCCCCCCCCCCCCCCCCCCCCCCCCCCCCCCCCCCCCCCCCCCCCCCCCCCCCCCCCCCCCCCCCCCCCCCCCCCCCCCCCCCCCCCCCCCCCCCCCCCCCCCCCCCCCCCCCCCCCCCCCCCCCCCCCCCCCCCCCCCCCCCCCCCCCCCCCCCCCCCCCCCCCCCCCCCCCCCCCCCCCCCCCCCCCCCCCCCCCCCCCCCCCCCCCCCCCCCCCCCCCCCCCCCCCCCCCCCCCCCCCCCCCCCCCCCCCCCCCCCCCCCCCCCCCCCCCCCCCCCCCCCCCCCCCCCCCCCCCCCCCCCCCCCCCCCCCCCCCCCCCCCCCCCCCCCCCCCCCCCCCCCCCCCCCCCCCCCCCCCCCCCCCCCCCCCCCCCCCCCCCCCCCCCCCCCCCCCCCCCCCCCCCCCCCCCCCCCCCCCCCCCCCCCCCCCCCCCCCCCCCCCCCCCCCCCCCCCCCCCCCCCCCCCCCCCCCCCCCCCCCCCCCCCCCCCCCCCCCCCCCCCCCCCCCCCCCCCCCCCCCCCCCCCCCCCCCCCCCCCCCCCCCCCCCCCCCCCCCCCCCCCCCCCCCCCCCCCCCCCCCCCCCCCCCCCCCCCCCCCCCCCCCCCCCCCCCCCCCCCCCCCCCCCCCCCCCCCCCCCCCCCCCCCCCCCCCCCCCCCCCCCCCCCCCCCCCCCCCCCCCCCCCCCCCCCCCCCCCCCCCCCCCCCCCCCCCCCCCCCCCCCCCCCCCCCCCCCCCCCCCCCCCCCCCCCCCCCCCCCCCCCCCCCCCCCCCCCCCCCCCCCCCCCCCCCCCCCCCCCCCCCCCCCCCCCCCCCCCAACCAGAGTGGGCACAGAGGACAAGTAGGTCTTCAAATCTTGTAGTGTTGTATCTACTTCCGGGGTCCACTTCATGGGTCCTGCCTTCTTGAAGATCTTGAAGAACGACAAGGCATGCTCGACAGACTTGGAGATGAATCTGCTAAGCGCGGCAACGCACCGTGTCAAATGCCTCACATCCTTAACTGTCTTAGGTGCCTGAATCTGCTCGATGGCCTTGATCTTATTGGGGTTGGCCTCTATCCTGCGGTGGGACACAAAGAAACCAAGTAGCTTGCCAGAGGGAATGCCAAACACGCACTTCTCCGAGTTTAGCTTCAAGTTGATCTTGCGTAGATTGGCAAATGTCTCTTCTAAATCCTAGATGAGGGTTGATCTGTCCTTGGTCTTGACCACAATACCATCCATGTAAGCTTCAATGTTCCTTTGCAACTGTGATTCAAAACCAATCTGCACTGCTCTTGCAAAAGTGGACCCGGCACTCTTCAACCCAAAAGGCATGCACATGAAGCAGTATGTGCCACATGGGGTGATGAATGAGGTCTTCTCCTCATCTTATTTGGACATAAAAATCTGATCCCCCCCCCCCCCCCCCCCCCCCCCCCCCCCCCCCCCCCCCCCCCCCCCCCCCCCCCCCCCCCCCCCCCCCCCCCCCCCCCCCCCCTGGGTCCTTCGGGCAGGCCTTGTTAAGATCCATGAAATCTATGCAAGCCTCCATTTTCCGTTAGCCTTGCGTACGACCACTGGGTTTGCTAACCATGTTGGATGCAGGACTCCTCTGACCAAACCAGCTGCCTCAAGTTTCTTGATCTTTTCTGCAATGAATTGCTGCCGCTCCAAAGCTTGCTTTCGGACCTCCCCCCCCCCCCCCCCCCCCCCCCCCCCCCCCCCCCCCCCCCCCCCCCCCCCCCCCCCCCCCCCCCCCCCCCCCCCCCCCCCCCCCCCCCCCCCCCCCCCCCCCCCCCCCCCCCCCCCCCCCCCCCCCCCCCCCCCCCCCCCCCCCCCCCCCCCCCCCCCCCCCCCCCCCCCCCCCCCCCCCCCCCCCCCCCCCCCCCCCCCCCCCCCCCCCCCCCCCCCCCCCCCCCCCCCCCCCCCCCCCCCCCCCCCCCCCCCCCCCCCCCCCCCCCCCCCCCCCCCCCCCCCCCCCCCCCCCCCCCCCCCCCCCCCCCCCCCCCCCCCCCCCCCCCCCCCCCCCCCCCCCCCCCCCCCCCCCCCCCCCCCCCCCCCCCCCCCCCCCCCCCCCCCCCCCCCCCCCCCCCCCCCCCCCCCCCCCCCCCCCCCCCCCCCCCCCCCCCCCCCCCCCCCCCCCCCCCCCCCCCCCCCCCCCCCCCCCCCCCCCCCCCCCCCCCCCCCCCCCCCCCCCCCCCCCCCCCCCCCCCCCCCCCCCCCCCCCCCCCCCCCCCCCCCCCCCCCCCCCCCCCCCCCCCCCCCCCCCCCCCCCCCCCCCCCCCCCCCCCCCCCCCCCCCCCCCCCCCCCCCCCCCCCCCCCCCCCCCCCCCCCCCCCCCCCCCCCCCCCCCCCCCCCCCCCCCCCCCCCCCCCCCCCCCCCCCCCCCCCCCCCCCCCCCCCCCCCCCCCCCCCCCCCCCCCCCCCCCCCCCCCCCCCCCCCCCCCCCCCCCCCCCCCCCCCCCCCCCCCCCCCCCCCCCCCCCCCCCCCCCCCCCCCCCCCCCCCCCCCCCCCCCCCCCCCCCCCCCCCCCCCCCCCCCCCCCCCCCCCCCCCCCCCCCCCCCCCCCCCCCCCCCCCCCCCCCCCCCCCCCCCCCCCCCCCCCCCCCCCCCCCCCCCCCCCCCCCCCCCCCCCCCCCCCCCCCCCCCCCCCCCCCCCCCCCCCCCCCCCCCCCCCCCCCCCCCCCCCCCCCCCCCCCCCCCCCCCCCCCCCCCCCCCCCCCCCCCCCCCCCCCCCCCCCCCCCCCCCCCCCCCCCCCCCCCCCCCCCCCCCCCCCCCCCCCCCCCCCCCCCCCCCCCCCCCCCCCCCCCCCCCCCCCCCCCCCCCCCCCCCCCCCCCCCCCCCCCCCCCCCCCCCCCCCCCCCCCCCCCCCCCCCCCCCCCCCCCCCCCCCCCCCCCCCCCCCCCCCCCCCCCCCCCCCCCCCCCCCCCCCCCCCCCCCCCCCCCCCCCCCCCCCCCCCCCCCCCCCCCCCCCCCCCCCCCCCCCCCCCCCCCCCCCCCCCCCCCCCCCCCCCCCCCCCCCCCCCCCCCCCCCCCCCCCCCCCCCCCCCCCCCCCCCCCCCCCCCCCCCCCCCCCCCCCCCCCCCCCCCCCCCCCCCCCCCCCCCCCCCCCCCCCCCCCCCCCCCCCCCCCCCCCCCCCCCCCCCCCCCCCCCCCCCCCCCCCCCCCCCCCCCCCCCCCCCCCCCCCCCCCCCCCCCCCCCCCCCCCCCCCCCCCCCCCCCCCCCCCCCCCCCCCCCCCCCCCCCCCCCCCCCCCCCCCCCCCCCCCCCCCCCCCCCCCCCCCCCCCCCCCCCCCCCCCCCCCCCCCCCCCCCCCCCCCCCCCCCCCCCCCCCCCCCCCCCCCCCCCCCCCCCCCCCCCCCCCCCCCCCCCCCCCCCCCCCCCCCCCCCCCCCCCCCCCCCCCCCCCAAAACCTCAATAGCAGTTGGGCCTGCGCCAAAGCCTCCGAAGCGGTGCTTGGCATTGGTGATGATGATGTAGACCGCAGCATCGCCCAGCTCCTGATGGTGTCGGCGGTGGCTGCGCCAGGCTCCCGTCGGTGAGAGCCAGTCGCTGGGATGGCGTGGTGACGTGGTGATGGCGTGCGTGGGCCAATGACTCCGTTCGGAGCATTGGTTGGGCCAGTTTGCTCCGGAGGCGGTGCATGTCCTGCGACCGCGCCCGCACGGGGGGCGGCCGTAGGATTGCGATTTGCCTTGGGACGAAGGTCACCGCCGTGGCTATGCCACCTCTACCGAGCGCAGGCTCATTGACGTTGGGGCCATCGCGCCCATTGGACTGGTGGTGGCCATCGCGGCGTCACCCGATGGCGACATGCGCGCCCTCCATTTGCCTGTCCTCCAGGGCTCGCCGTCGGTCTTGATGTGCCTGAGGATCGGACGACGCCATTGAGACGTTATCAAGCTCTTGGTCTCGTGGCCCTCTTTCGTATGTATCATCGAACCTATGTTCCCACAAGAGATCAATAAAGCGGTTGTATTTCTGTACCAAGTTGTTGTGTATTGCCAGAAGACATGATCTCTGGGCTGGCAATGCAAGGTAAACCGGTTGCTCTGAGCCGGGGTCCCACACCATAGTCCTCGATGGCTTTCTCCCCTCCATGCGCCTTGATGGCGGCATATTGCTGATGGGTAACGGTGCCACTTCACTTATGTACATTATTTAGTAGACATGACAAGGGTGGGGATTGCACCATGGGGGTGACTCCTTCCGCACGGCCAGCGGCGTGGGCCGTCGTCGTCGTCGAGGGAGGCCGTGGCGGGCCAGCTCGCTGTGAGCCTCCAGCCTCGGCGAAGCCAATCAGACTCTGAATGGTGGCTCTCCACTCATCCATCTGATCGGCTACCGGTGAAAACCTCAATAGCAGTTGGGCCTGCGCCAAAGCCTCCGAAGCGGTGCTTGGCATTGGTGATGATGATGTAGACCGCAGCACCCCCCCCCCCCCCCCCCCCCCCCCCCCCCCCCCCCCCCCCCCCCCCCCCCCCCCCCCCCCCCCCCCCCCCCCCCCCCCCCCCCCCCCCCCCCCCCCCCCCCCCCCCCCCCCCCCCCCCCCCCCCCCCCCCCCCCCCCCCCCCCCCCCCCCCCCCCCCCCCCCCCCCCCCCCCCCCCCCCCCCCCCCCCCCCCCCCCCCCCCCCCCCCCCCCCCCCCCCCCCCCCCCCCCCCCCCCCCCCCCCCCCCCCCCCCCCCCCCCCCCCCCCCCCCCCCCCCCCCCCCCCCCCCCCCCCCCCCCCCCCCCCCCCCCCCCCCCCCCCCCCCCCCCCCCCCCCCCCCCCCCCCCCCCCCCCCCCCCCCCCCCCCCCCCCCCCCCCCCCCCCCCCCCCCCCCCCCCCCCCCCCCCCCCCCCCCCCCCCCCCCCCCCCCCCCCCCCCCCCCCCCCCCCCCCCCCCCCCCCCCCCCCCCCCCCCCCCCCCCCCCCCCCCCCCCCCCCCCCCCCCCCCCCCCCCCCCCCCCCCCCCCCCCCCCCCCCCCCCCCCCCCCCCCCCCCCCCCCCCCCCCCCCCCCCCCCCCCCCCCCCCCCCCCCCCCCCCCCCCCCCCCCCCCCCCCCCCCCCCCCCCCCCCCCCCCCCCCCCCCCCCCCCCCCCCCCCCCCCCCCCCCCCCCCCCCCCCCCCCCCCCCCCCCCCCCCCCCCCCCCCCCCCCCCCCCCCCCCCCCCCCCCCCCCCCCCCCCCCCCCCCCCCCCCCCCCCCCCCCCCCCCCCCCCCCCCCCCCCCCCCCCCCCCCCCCCCCCCCCCCCCCCCCCCCCCCCCCCCCCCCCCCCCCCCCCCCCCCCCCCCCCCCCCCCCCCCCCCCCCCCCCCCCCCCCCCCCCCCCCCCCCCCCCCCCCCCCCCCCCCCCCCCCCCCCCCCCCCCCCCCCCCCCCCCCCCCCCCCCCCCCCCCCCCCCCCCCCCCCCCCCCCCCCCCCCCCCCCCCCCCCCCCCCCCCCCCCCCCCCCCCCCCCCCCCCCCCCCCCCCCCCCCCCCCCCCCCCCCCCCCCCCCCCCCCCCCCCCCCCCCCCCCCCCCCCCCCCCCCCCCCCCCCCCCCCCCCCCCCCCCCCCCCCCCCCCCCCCCCCCCCCCCCCCCCCCCCCCCCCCCCCCCCCCCCCCCCCCCCCCCCCCCCCCCCCCCCCCCCCCCCCCCCCCCCCCCCCCCCCCCCCCCCCCCCCCCCCCCCCCCCCCCCCCCCCCCCCCCCCCCCCCCCCCCCCCCCCCCCCCCCCCCCCCCCCCCCCCCCCCCCCCCCCCCCCCCCCCCCCCCCCCCCCCCCCCCCCCCCCCCCCCCCCCCCCCCCCCCCCCCCCCCCCCCCCCCCCCCCCCCCCCCCCCCCCCCCCCCCCCCCCCCCCCCCCCCCCCCCCCCCCCCCCCCCCCCCCCCCCCCCCCCCCCCCCCCCCCCCCCCCCCCCCCCCCCCCCCCCCCCCCCCCCCCCCCCCCCCCCCCCCCCCCCCCCCCCCCCCCCCCCCCCCCCCCCCCCCCCCCCCCCCCCCCCCCCCCCCCCCCCCCCCCCCCCCCCCCCCCCCCCCCCCCCCCCCCCCCCCCCCCCCCCCCCCCCCCCCCCCCCCCCCCCCCCCCCCCCCCCCCCCCCCCCCCCCCCCCCCCCCCCCCCCCCCCCCCCCCCCCCCCCCCCCCCCCCCCCCCCCCCCCCCCCCCCCCCCCCCCCCCCCCCCCCCCCCCCCCCCCCCCCCCCCCCCCCCCCCCCCCCCCCCCCCCCCCCCCCCCCCCCCCCCCCCCCCCCCCCCCCCCCCCCCCCCCCCCCCCCCCCCCCCCCCCCCCCCCCCCCCCCCCCCCCCCCCCCCCCCCCCCCCCCCCCCCCCCCCCCCCCCCCCCCCCCCCCCCCCCCCCCCCCCCCCCCCCCCCCCCCCCCCCCCCCCCCCCCCCCCCCCCCCCCCCCCCCCCCCCCCCCCCCCCCCCCCCCCCCCCCCCCCCCCCCCCCCCCCCCCCCCCCCCCCCCCCCCCCCCCCCCCCCCCCCCCCCCCCCCCCCCCCCCCCCCCCCCCCCCCCCCCCCCCCCCCCCCCCCCCCCCCCCCCCCCCCCCCCCCCCCCCCCCCCCCCCCCCCCCCCCCCCCCCCCCCCCCCCCCCCCCCCCCCCCCCCCCCCCCCCCCCCCCCCCCCCCCCCCCCCCCCCCCCCCCCCCCCCCCCCCCCCCCCCCCCCCCCCCCCCCCCCCCCCCCCCCCCCCCCCCCCCCCCCCCCCCCCCCCCCCCCCCCCCCCCCCCCCCCCCCCCCCCCCCCCCCCCCCCCCCCCCCCCCCCCCCCCCCCCCCCCCCCCCCCCCCCCCCCCCCCCCCCCCCCCCCCCCCCCCCCCCCCCCCCCCCCCCCCCCCCCCCCCCCCCCCCCCCCCCCCCCCCCCCCCCCCCCCCCCCCCCCCCCCCCCCCCCCCCCCCCCCCCCCCCCCCCCCCCCCCCCCCCCCCCCCCCCCCCCCCCCCCCCCCCCCCCCCCCCCCCCCCCCCCCCCCCCCCCCCCCCCCCCCCCCCCCCCCCCCCCCCCCCCCCCCCCCCCCCCCCCCCCCCCCCCCCCCCCCCCCCCCCCCCCCCCCCCCCCCCCCCCCCCCCCCCCCCCCCCCCCCCCCCCCCCCCCCCCCCCCCCCCCCCCCCCCCCCCCCCCCCCCCCCCCCCCCCCCCCCCCCCCCCCCCCCCCCCCCCCCCCCCCCCCCCCCCCCCCCCCCCCCCCCCCCCCCCCCCCCCCCCCCCCCCCCCCCCCCCCCCCCCCCCCCCCCCCCCCCCCCCCCCCCCCCCCCCCCCCCCCCCCCCCCCCCCCCCCCCCCCCCCCCCCCCCCCCCCCCCCCCCCCCCCCCCCCCCCCCCCCCCCCCCCCCCCCCCCCCCCCCCCCCCCCCCCCCCCCCCCCCCCCCCCCCCCCCCCCCCCCCCCCCCCCCCCCCCCCCCCCCCCCCCCCCCCCCCCCCCCCCCCCCCCCCCCCCCCCCCCCCCCCCCCCCCCCCCCCCCCCCCCCCCCCCCCCCCCCCCCCCCCCCCCCCCCCCCCCCCCCCCCCCCCCCCCCCCCCCCCCCCCCCCCCCCCCCCCCCCCCCCCCCCCCCCCCCCCCCCCCCCCCCCCCCCCCCCCCCCCCCCCCCCCCCCCCCCCCCCCCCCCCCCCCCCCCCCCCCCCCCCCCCCCCCCCCCCCCCCCCCCCCCCCCCCCCCCCCCCCCCCCCCCCCCCCCCCCCCCCCCCCCCCCCCCCCCCCCCCCCCCCCCCCCCCCCCCCCCCCCCCCCCCCCCCCCCCCCCCCCCCCCCCCCCCCCCCCCCCCCCCCCCCCCCCCCCCCCCCCCCCCCCCCCCCCCCCCCCCCCCCCCCCCCCCCCCCCCCCCCCCCCCCCCCCCCCCCCCCCCCCCCCCCCCCCCCCCCCCCCCCCCCCCCCCCCCCCCCCCCCCCCCCCCCCCCCCCCCCCCCCCCCCCCCCCCCCCCCCCCCCCCCCCCCCCCCCCCCCCCCCCCCCAGGTACACATCAATAACATGTATATCAAATATACCTTTGTTTACTTTGCCATCGCGACAAGTCGAGCTTTGTAGACAGTAACATTACCATCAGCGTATGTCTTCTTCTTGAAGATCCATTTATTCTCTATGACTTGCCGATCATCGGGCAAGTCCACCAAAGTCCACACTTTGTTCTCATACATGGATCCTATCTCAGATTTCATGGCTTCAAGCCATCTGTCGGAATCTGGGCTCATCATAGCTTCTTCATAGTTCATAGGTTCGCCTTGGTCTAGTAACATGACTTCCAGGATAGGATTACTGTACCACTCTGGTGCGGAATGTGTTCTGGTTGACCTATGAAGTTCAGTAGTAACTTGATCTAAAGTTTTATGATCATCATCATTAGCTTCCTCTCTAGCTGGTGTAGGCATCACGGGAACAGTTTTCTATGATGTGCTACTCTCCAATTCGAGAGAAGGTACAATTACCTCATCAAGTTCTACTTTCCTCCCACTCACTTCTTTCGAGAGAAACTCCTTCTCTAGAAAGGATCCATTCTTGGCAACAAAGATCTTGCCTTCGGATCTATGATAGAAGGTGTACCCAATTGTTTCCTTATGGTATCCTATGAAGACGCACTTCCTCGATTTGGGGTCGAGCTTATCAGGCTGAAGCCTTTTGACATAAGTGTCGCAACCCCAAACTTTAAGAAACGACAGCTTAGGTTTCTTGCCAAACCATAGTTCATACGGTGTCATCTCAACGGATCTAGATGGTGCCCTATTTAACATGAATGTGGTAGTCTCTAATGCATAACCCCAAAACGATAGTGGTAAATCGGTAAGAGACATCATAGATCGCACCATATCTAATAAAGTACGGTTACGACGTTCGGACACACCATTACGCTATGGTGTTCCAGGTGGCGTGAGTTGTGAAACAATTCCACATTGTTTTAAATGAAGGCCAAACTCGTAACTCAAATATCTGCCTCCACGATCAGATCATAGAAACTTTATTTTCTTGTTGCGAAGATTCTCCACTTCACTCTGAAATTCTTTGAACTTTTCAAATGTTTTAGACTTGTGTTTCATCAAGTAGATATACCCATACCTACTCAAATCATCTGTGAAGGTCAGAAAATAATGATACCCACCACGTGCTTTAACACTCATCAGACCACATGCATTGGTATGTATTATTTCCAATAAGTCATTAGCTTGCGCCATTGTTCCAGAGAATAGAGTTTTAGTCATCTTGCCCATGAGGCATTGTTCGCAACCCCCCCCCCCCCCCCCCCCCCCCCCCCCCCCCCCCCCCCCCCCCCCCCCCCCCCCCCCCCCCCCCCCCCCCCCCCCCCCCCCCCCCCCCCCCCCCCCCCCCCCCCCCCCCCCCCCCCCCCCCCCCCCCCCCCCCCCCCCCCCCCCCCCCCCCCCCCCCCCCCCCCCCCCCCCCCCCCCCCCCCCCCCCCCCCCCCCCCCCCCCCCCCCCCCCCCCCCCCCCCCCCCCCCCCCCCCCCCCCCCCCCCCCCCCCCCCCCCCCCCCCCCCCCCCCCCCCCCCCCCCCCCCCCCCCCCCCCCCCCCCCCCCCCCCCCCCCCCCCCCCCCCCCCCCCCCCCCCCCCCCCCCCCCCCCCCCCCCCCCCCCCCCCCCCCCCCCCCCCCCCCCCCCCCCCCCCCCCCCCCCCCCCCCCCCCCCCCCCCCCCCCCCCCCCCCCCCCCCCCCCCCCCCCCCCCCCCCCCCCCCCCCCCCCCCCCCCCCCCCCCCCCCCCCCCCCCCCCCCCCCCCCCCCCCCCCCCCCCCCCCCCCCCCCCCCCCCCCCCCCCCCCCCCCCCCCCCCCCCCCCCCCCCCCCCCCCCCCCCCCCCCCCCCCCCCCCCCCCCCCCCCCCCCCCCCCCCCCCCCCCCCCCCCCCCCCCCCCCCCCCCCCCCCCCCCCCCCCCCCCCCCCCCCCCCCCCCCCCCCCCCCCCCCCCCCCCCCCCCCCCCCCCCCCCCCCCCCCCCCCCCCCCCCCCCCCCCCCCCCCCCCCCCCCCCCCCCCCCCCCCCCCCCCCCCCCCCCCCCCCCCCCCCCCCCCCCCCCCCCCCCCCCCCCCCCCCCCCCCCCCCCCCCCCCCCCCCCCCCCCCCCCCCCCCCCCCCCCCCCCCCCCCCCCCCCCCCCCCCCCCCCCCCCCCCCCCCCCCCCCCCCCCCCCCCCCCCCCCCCCCCCCCCCCCCCCCCCCCCCCCCCCCCCCCCCCCCCCCCCCCCCCCCCCCCCCCCCCCCCCCCCCCCCCCCCCCCCCCCCCCCCCCCCCCCCCCCCCCCCCCCCCCCCCCCCCCCCCCCAGGCCTACTGGGGCTGGCGGAGGCAAGCCACTCCACCGCTCCACCTCACAAGAGACGCAAGTCAGTAATCGAAGCAGTGTCAAGCTCCAAGGTGACTAAGTGGCTGCTTTCTACCACATGGCAGCCACTTCCTACAGCAAACACCCCCATATGACACCCGTCCTGAGACGTGTCAAGCAAGCAGGCGCGAAGCTGGCAAAACAGCCCGGCAGGGCTTGCCGGGCGAGCTATGATGTGACACAGAGTGACGCATTTAATGCGCTCTGTCAGCCTGCAGAGTTAGATATGATAGCACTGTTAGCTATCTAATCAGTACGCAAAGACTGATTTGCCACTGTGGTGACCCCTTAATCTATATAAGGAGGCCCATGGCGACCGTAAAAAGGGTTGAATCCTCGCATATCCATACGCGCATAGCCACTCTCATCCCCAGAGCAACCTTGCCGGGCGAGTGTGCTACGTTTCACCACCATTATCCACCATCAGTCCACCAAAGCAGGAGTAGGGTTTTACGCCTCACGATGGCCCGAACCTCGGTAAAGACTTCCCGTGTGATCTCTGCCGTGCTGCGCGATGCTTCTCCGCTCTTTGTGCAACATGACCATCCCCCCGCCGAACCAAAAGGGGCTAATGAACCCATAGGTGGCCGTGGTTTCCCACGACATCTTTGGCGCGCCAGGTAGGGGGATCACTTGCGTGAAATCGAGAGCGTACGCTGTGCGTCATCTTCATCGACATTTTTATCGTCGACGGCGTCATTGACTATGGCGCCCAAGAGGAAGCCCGGAGCAGCAAATCACCCGTCCACCTCGAAGGCTCCGCCGCCCGCGACCGCCGACGTCGCGGGGAGTGCGGGGGCTCGCGAGGGTGTGGATTCCACGGGGGATGTGGTCGGCGCAGGCGGCGCCGTCACCACCTCCCCCACGGCCGAAGCAAGAACAGGAGGTACCGGGGAAGGACAGCATCAGCAACATCCCGACGGCCATGCTCCACGAGGTACGGATGGAGGGATCGTTCCGCCTGAACCCCTTCTCCTTGCCAACGGGCATAGCCGTAGTGATGATGCTCGTTCTGGGGCGAATCGCAGCCCTCCGGCCGCCCCCGCGTCGGGCACGACGACAGGGCACGCGCCACCCCCGGAGCGGGCTGACCCAGTTACTGTGCCCAACGGAGCCGCTGGTCCTCAGGCGCCTTCGTCGCGTCACCATGCCATCCAAACGGCTGGTTCACAGCAGCAAGGGCGCGGCGTAGTCACCACCAACAAAGTCAGGAGCCGAGCGACACTATGATCTACATCATCATCACCTATGCCAAACACTGCCTCAGAGGCCATGGAGTGAGCCCAATTGCTGTTGATATTTCCACCGGTGGCAGAACAGATGGATGAGTGGTGAGACACCATCCAAAGTTTGATTGGTTTTGCCGAGGCGGAAGGATCACAGCGGGCCGGACCGCCACGGCCTCCCCAGGCAGTAACGATGGCTCATGCGGCTGGTCATGCGGGAGGGGCCACCCTCATGGTGCAATCGCCACCACGGCAAGCCGCCTGGGAGGCGCAAGTCCAGGCGCCCGATGACGTCTCGATGGCCTCGTCAGATCCTCGAGCGCGTCAAGGCTGACAGCGTGCCCCGGAGGGCAAGCGAAGGGAAGGCGCACGCTTCATCGATGAGTGGCACTGTGACAACCCCCGCCAGACCAATGGGTGCTATGGCCCCAACGTCGACGAGCCCATGCTCGAAGATGGCGGGTGCCTGCCTTTCGAGGTTGGGTGCCCTGCCTTCACCCGTGAGCTACGGCAAGTCCATTGGCCGTCCACTCACACGTTCAAGCCAGAGATACTCGAGAAGTATGGTGGGGGGCTAAACCCGGCAGAGTTCTTGAGAATCTACACCATCGCTGTTCAAGCTGCCGGGGGAAGAGATGAGAAGGTGTTTGCCAACTACTTCCCTTTGGCCCTCAAGTCAAATGTGAGGTCTTGGCTGATGCACCTGCCGGAGAACTCCATTTCGACCGGGGCTGACCTGTGCCACGAGTTCATTGGTGCCTTCACGGGTGGCCATCAAGAACCAGGGCGGCCCAGCAACTTGCAGCTTCTCCGACAGAACGAAGGAGAAGCTCTACGGAAGTACTTGCAGAGATTCAGTCGAGTCCACAGAAATATCCCAGATATCCACCCAGCTGCCGTGATAGCTGCCTTCCAATCCAACGTGCGCAACCGCAGGATACGTTCCAAGATGAACGTTCGGTTGCCCAAGACTATGAAGGAGCTCTACACTTTGGTGGACAAGTGTGCTCGGGTGGAGGAGGGGAGGAAGCTTCCTGGGGAGGAAGATGGCGTCGACATCGATTCAGAAGATGACGACGAAACCATCAGTAAGAAGAAGAAGAACAACAAGAAGAACAACAAGCAGCGCAAGGATAAGACAGTGATGGCTGTTGAGGGGTCAGGCACACCTAGTACCGGCAAGAAGGCCAAGGCTGAAGCCCCCGGCAAGGAGGCTACCGCATGCGCTGCTGCCGGGAGGCGGCGGCTGCCGAGAAAGCTGGGAAAGGTGATGGGTCGTACTGTAAGATTCATCGGACCAAGGGCCATGATCTCCAGGAGTGTTATCAAGTTGAGCAGCTCATCAAGAGATAGAAGGCTGAGTATGAGAAGCGTGATAAGGAAAAAGGTCAGAATGGCGCTCGCGGGAAGGGCCGGGGTGGTGAAGAAAATTGCCCCGGCAAGGCTCCTCGGAACCAAGGGAAACCCGCCAAGGGCCGAGAGAAGGAGGATTGCAGTAATGAGAGTGATGGAGGGAATGAAGAGGAAACCAGCGAGCAGGAATTCAAGAAGGCCACTGACGCCCTGTGCATTGACGGGGGTGCATTTTTGCACTCCTCTCACCGCCAACTTAAACAGTGGGCGCGTGAAGTCAATGCCATGGAGCCAGCGGCAGATTCTCGAAAGAAGCTCAAGTGGTCATGCACGCCCATCATCTTTGATGAAGATGACCACCCCGACCGCATCACAGCGGTAGAGTGCTTGCTGTTGTTGGTCTCACCAACAATTCACAACCTCAAGGTCACAAAGATGCTGGTTGACAGCGGGGCCGGGTTGAATATGATTTCCCCAAAGGTTATCAACAAACTCCAGATAGTAGGGGAAGAACTTAAGGCCACATGCACGTTTAAAGGAGTCAATCCCAGTAGGAGCCGTCCTAAGGGAAAGGTTATGTTGCCAGTGACATTTGGAGGGGAGTTGAACTCTAGGACTGAGAAAGTTGTGTTTGATGTGGTTGATCTTCCTCTGCCGTACAACGGGATCCTTGGGCACCCGGCCCTGGCCAAATTCATGGCAGCATCCCACTATGCCTACAACACCTTGAAGATTCCAGGGCCGATGGGCGTCATTTCCATTCCGTCGGACAAGAAAGACGCAATTATTTGCATGGATAAGATGTACCGGGGCGCGGTCGCGGCAGAGGTCGCGGAAGCCATAGTTCCCGCCAAGGAAAAGCATAGCAGAGGCACTGGTAAGGAATCCAGGAAGCGTACCTCTGGGGAATGTGCCGTGCCTGTTGATGACACACCGGAGAGTTCCAACAGCAAGAGATCCAAGGCTACTCCACCCCAAGTGAAAAAGGTCGCGGCAGGGCTGGCTGGCGCTGATGGTACTTTCACTATTACCGCCACCCTTGCTGACAAATAGAAAAGCGCACTCGTTGCCTTCCTACGGATGAATATCGGTGTGTTTGCCTGGCAACCATCTGATATCCCCAGTGTTCCCAGGGAGGTAATCGAGCACCACCTTGCTGTATGCCCACATGCCCGGCCCGTCAAGCAGAAGGTTCGGAAGCAGGCCTTGGAACGGCAGCAGTTCATTGCCGAGGAAATCAAGAAACTTGAAGCAGCTGGTTTGGTTAAAGGAGTACTGCATCCAACATGGTTAGCAAACCCAGTGGTTGTGCGCAAGACTAATGGAAAATGGAGGCTTTGCATAGATTTTACGGATCTGAACAAGGCATGCCCAAAGGACCCATTTCCCTTGCCGCGCATCGACCAGATCGTGGATTCTACTTTAGGATGTGAGTTGCTCTCTTTTTTGGATGCATACTCTGGATACCATCAGATTTTTATGTCCAAAGAAGACAAAGAAAATACCTCATTCATCACCCCATGCGGCATGTACTGCTTTGTGCGCATGCCTTTCGGGTTGAAGAGTGCCGGGTCCACTTTTGCAAAGTAGTCCAAATTGGCTTTGAACCACAGTTGCACAGGAACATTGAAGCCTATATGGATGATATTATGGTCAAGACCAAGGATAGATCAACCCTCATTCAGGATTTAGAAGAGACATTTGCTAATCTGCGCAACATCAACTTGAAGCTAAATCCAGAGAAGTGCGTGTTTGGCGTTCCCTCTGGCAAACTACTTGGTTTCTTTGTGTCCCACCATGGGATAGATGCCAACCCCGATAAGATCAAGGCTATTGAGCAAATATAGGCACCCAAGACGGTTAAGGATGTGAAGTGTTTGACAGGGTGCGTTGCCGCGCTTAGCAGATTCATCTCCAAGTCTGTCGAGCGCGCCTTGCCGTTCTTTAAGATTTTGAAGAGGACAGGACCCATGAAGTGGACCCCGGAAGCAGATGCAGCACTACAGGATTTGAAGGCCTACTTGTCTTCTGTGCCTACTTTGGTCGCACCCAAACCACAAGAGCCATTACTGCTATATCTGGCAGCAACTAATCAAGTGGTTAGTGTGGCCCTAGCAGCACAGCGAGAAGTGGAAGAAGCAGCCACCTCAGCAAGTGTCCCGCCAGGGGAAGAGGAAGAGAGCGGCCCGGCAAGGCCAGATACGGATCAGGGCAAAGGAGAGCACGGCAGTGGAAGCAACCCCAAGGACACGGCAAGGAAGAAGGTGGTGCAGCGCCCAGTATACTTCATCAGCTCCCTGTTGTAGGGGGCTAGATCCAGGTATTCTGGCATGCAAAAGTTGATAGTTGGCCTTGTCATGGCCTCAAGGAAACTGCGCCACTACTTCCAAGCCCATGAGATCACGGTTGTCAGCCGCTTCCCATTGCAAAGGATACTTCGAAACCCAGAGGCCACCGGCAGGATAGTGGAGTGGGCATTGGAGTTATCCAGCTTTGGCCTGAAGTTTGAAAGCACATCAACAATCCAGAGCAGGGCGTTGGCAGAGTTTATTGCAGAATGGACACCAACCCCTGATGAAGAGGCACAGGAAACAGTTATCCCCGGCAAAGAAGTTCCCCAAGAATGGATCATGTATTTTGATGGTGCCTTCTCCCTACAAGGTGAAGGGGCTAGTGTGCTTCTCGTGGCTCCCACTGGGGAAAACCTGAGGTACGTCGTCCAGATGCACTTTCCCCAGGAGGAGGCAACCAACAATACAGCAGAATATGAAGGGGTTCTTGCCGGGCTCAGAATTGCCACAGAGTTGGGAATCAAGAAGCTGATCATTCGAGGAGATTCACAACTGGTGGTGAGACAAGTCAACAAGGATTACCAAAGCCCATTGATGGAGGCATACATCGAGGAAGTGAGAAGATTGGAGGAGCGCTTTGACGGGTTGCAAACAGAACACGTACCCCATGCGAAAAACAACATTGCTGATCACCTGTCAAAGTGCGCTGCACAGAAGCTTCCTGTGGAACCAGGGACTTTTGTTCTCCATCTTACTCAGCCCTCCGTATCCCCGACAACAATGGCCCAAGAGAGGAGGAAATTGGACTTTGGTAAGCCTCTCCCGGTAGAGCCTTTCGGGGCTCCTGGCAGGGACCCTGCCAGAAACAACTCCCCTTCGCTTGCCGGGCTGCACCCTCCTGTCAGGCCATTGGTCCCCGCAGTCAAGGGATGCGCCCCATGAATGAGGAGGTGCCGCTAGTCCTCGTTGCCGAGCCTCGGGCTCCAACTTAGGCAAGGCACATAGTCCATTTCCTCCAAACTGGAGAACTTCCCGAAGAGCAAGAAGAAGCTGAAAGAGTAGCTCAGAGGGCTAGTATGTATCAGTTTGTCGATGACACACTGTACAGAAGAAGGCCCAACGGTGTGAAATTGATGTGCATTTGCCAGGAAGGAGGAAAGAAACTGCTGGCAGAGATACACAAAGGCATGTGCGGCTCCCATATTGGATCAAGGGCTTTGGTTGGGAAAGCATTCTGGCAAGGATTCTATTGGCCCACAGCCCTCCAAGATGCGGTTGAGCTCGTCACCAAGTGTGAAGCCTGTCAGTTCCATTCTAAAAATATCCATCTGCCTGCCCAAGCACTCCAGACAATCCCTTTGTCATGGCCGTTTTCGGTCTGGGGGCTCGATATCCTCGGCCCTTTCCCCCGAGCTGCAGGGGGCTTTGAATTCTTGTTCGTTGCAATTGACAAGTTTACAAAGTAGCCGAAAGTAGATGTCGTGAGAAAGGTGACTGCTCAGTCGGCTATCAAGTTCTTGAAAGGATTGGTGTGCCGCTTTGGGGTTCCTACCTGGATCATCACCGACAACGGCACCCAGTTCACGAGCCGTGCCTTCATGCAATATGTTCATGCCCTCAGAAGCAAGATCTCATTTGCTTCTGTCGCACATCCCAGAAGCAATGGACAAGCTGAGAGGGCGAACGCTGAAGTGCTACGAGGGCTCAAGACAAGAACGTTTGATAAGCTGCGGAAGCATGGCAGGCAATGGATCAATGAGCTGCCGGTGGTTCTTTGGTCCCTCAGAACGACACCAAACCGAGCTACCGGGCAGACTCCCTTCTCCCTAGTCTATGGGGCAGAAGCAGTTATCCCCACAGAACTCATTTACGGGTCACCTCGAGTACTTGCCTATGATGAAGTAGCACAGGAACAGCACATGCGTGACGACGCCGTGCTTCTCGAGGAGAACCGTCTTCGGGCTGCTACGCGTGCTGCACGCTATCAGCAAGCCCTGTGTCGCTATCATATATAGCCGTAGGGTTCATGCCCGCTGTTTTGAGGAAGGCGACCTTGTCCTTAGGCGCGTTCAGTCCGCCAAGGGTACAAACAAGCTATCGCCGAAGTGGGAAGGCCCTTACCGGGTAGTACGAGTCACCAGACCTAGCGCAATCCATCTGGAGACCAGAGATGGCATTCAATTGCAAAACTCATGGAATATTGAGCATCTCCGCAAGTTCTACCCATAAGGCGCGGCTGTCGGGCCCTGCCCAGCAATCACCTTTTTGTACAGGCCTTGCCTCAGCTGCATGTAATCCCTTGTACAAAGCCAGGCGAAGACCCTGAGCAACAGAGAAATAAATGAAGCGCTGGGGGCCCCCGACAAGTTGCATGCATGCATAAGCATTTCATAAGCATTCCATGATTCATGTAGATAGGTTGCATGATTCATGTAGATAGATTGCATCTGGCAGCATCTTCATTTGAATAAACTGCAGGCTCCTGCAGTGGACTTAGTCCTAGGAAGAGATGGCGAAGACAAGCCAACACTATGATCTCCGGCAAGCCAAACAGATAAGTTCCATCTCTTATCCATACATGTTCCGTGAGTAGAACTTGTGCAAACAAAAACCTCGCCGCCTTGGAAACAAAGGTGCTCCCATCTACTGGCACGAACGTTGCTTCGGTCAAGATGGTTGTAGTAGCCTTTGGCTGAAAGGGGTTGGTGGGGGGCTGGTCTCTCCCCATAGGTTTTGCGCCCGGCAGGCTCAGCCTCACGGCAGCAGTCCTATGGGGTGCCGGCAAGGTAGCTTACCAGGACCTACTTGTTTACATGAAAGTATGGAGGTGTTTCACCTCTGCATGGATGTCATACATGCACAAGTGCCCGGCAAGCTTATCTTTTTCATTAATATGCTGATCAACAAATACAAATCTCACAGAACATAAACATGGGCACAAGAGATTACATTATTTGAACTAAAATTTGGCAAGTGCCTACAGATTTAATACTGAAAAAAGATAAGTGCCCCGTAATGCCTTTTCTTGTCCCTCTCCTTCTAGGCACGGTGATAGAAGGCGAAGAGGGCAAGAGGAGTGCCTGGGCAGAAGCCCAGCCTGAACCTGTTGGGTTCTAGGAGAGGATGCCCAGCAGGGGCGAGAGGGTGTGGATGAAGACGTCGATGGAGAGCATGGCGGAGGCAACCCGTTGACCGCCACCACCAAGGCCAGCAGGGCACGGCAGGGCTGATGGAGCTGCAGCCTGAGAGGAAGCCTGCCAGGGTCTAGCTGGAGGACTGCTAGAAGGGCCAGGGGGCACCATCACCACCTCTGCATCCAACTTCCCGGCAAACCAACTTGCCGGGGAGAAAACACAGGTGTAGATGATGGTACTCCCACCTGATGAAGATGGTGTGGGCGATGTTCAGCCGGAGTCGGAGTCGTCGCCCTCCCGGCCGCTACCGTCGTCATCACCGTCAGTCTCCTCCTCGTCGCTTTCGCTCGAGGAGGAGCTTTCACCGTCGGTCAAGCTCTCCGCGCAGCACCCTAAGCGAGCTCCCGAGCGCCCAAAGACCTTAACGGAAAGCAGGCCACTCTCCATTAATTTAAACTGGAGAACATGCCCCTCCGACAAGCTGTGGGCTTGAGCGAAGATCTTCCAGCCACGGCGGAGGTACATTACATCAGGAGCAGGGAAGTCAACATCCACCCGCATGCTGCCATTCCCACAGCCCCTCATGTGCAACCTCAGCGCACGTGGCTGTTCGAGCTCCATCACCCTGGCGAATGGAGTAGGGAGACGGAGGCAGCCACGCGGAAGCTTGTACAGCCTGATGATGAACTCCAAGGATTGATCTCCGACGTGGCCTTCCATCGGGGGAAGAGCATCCGATGCGGGCACAATTGAGGCGCCGCCCCGGCCTCCTCGGCCGCGCACACCACGACGACATCGGCCACGCCCCCTTCCGCCTCCTCTCACAGTGGGTTCCACCCCCACATCATCGGGAGGACGGGGAGACACTGTCGAGCAGAAGTTCTCGTCGCCACCACCGGAGTACTAGCATGCCCTCGCCCCCTCACCATGACAAGCAAGAGAAGCTTTGAAGAAAGGGAGAAGGAAGGTGTGTGAGCAGACACGCTACTCTTGCCCCCTTTTATAGAAGAACGAGGTAGGGGGCTGGCCTCTCACTCAGCAGGCGACCGCCTTGCTCCTCCAATGCGGTTCCCCTTTGCGCCTCCAATGGCTCGAGGAATCAGAGCCGCCCCTCTACACCACTAGGCGACGCCTAGCTTTCTGCCATGGTGCCCGTTCCCGCGCCCTCCGTGTCCACCACCTACCCTGCGCAATGCATGCGGCACACATGGCGGAGGCACTCCGGGGCAGGAGGCAAGTGAGATGGCAGTTTCCTACCCCGTGATCATGGGGCGTGGGCAGCCCACAGATCATGGTTTAGTTTTTCCCCTAAGCGTTGCATGACGCGCTGGAAAACCGGAAACTGACCCGAGCTCAAGTTAATGAAGAAACAAAGAAGATCTCAAAGGGCGGAGCTGCCCTTACATTTCTGCCTGTGCACTAGTTATGGCCTACCCCGACGATGCCCAGCGGCGCGTCCGTGCCAGTCCCGGGGGCTCCTATCCATGCAACAGACCCTGGGTCCATTGCACAGACTATGCACAGGCCAGAGACAAGATTGCAAGACCAAGATCAAACCAAACAAGGAGGATCAATTCCTTTGAAGGATCCAAGAGCAAGTCGAGAAGGCCAAGGCGAGCCAGAGGAATGAGGCATCGCTAAGGGAAGGGCCTACCTTGCCGGGCAGGCAAGCCTGGCAGGGTTGGGTTTTCCCCTGGAAGCAAGCTCCCAGATCGTCCCGGAAGGTCTGCTGAGGCTGGCGGAGGCAAGCCACTCCACCGCTCCACCTCACAAGCGATGCAACTCAGTAATCGAAGCGGTGTCAAGCTCCAAGGTGACTAAGTGGCTGCTTTTTGCCACATGGCAGCCACTTCCTACAGCAAACACCCCCATATGACACCCGTCCTGAGACGTGTCAAGCAAGTAGGCGCGAAGCTGGCAAAACAGCCCGACAGGGCTTGCCGGGCGAGCTATGATGTGACACAGAGCAGCGCATTTAATGCGCTCTGTCGGACCGCAGAGTTAGGTATGATAGCACTGTTAGCTATCTAATCAGTACGCAAAGACTGATTTGCCACTGTGGTGACCCCTTAATCTATAAAAGGAGGCCCATGGCAACCGTAGAAAGGGTTGAATCCTCACATATACATACGCGCGTAGCAACTCTCGTCCCTAGAGCAACCTTGCCGGGTGAGTGTGCTACGTTTCACCACCATTATCCACCATTATCCACCATCAATCCACCAAAGCAGGAGTAGGGTTTTATGCCTCACGGCGGCCCGAACCTGGGTAAAGACTGCCCGTGTGATCTCTGCCGTGCTGCGCGACGCTTCTCCGCTCTTTGTGCAACGTGACCATCCCCCCGCCAAACCAAAAGGGGCTGATGACCCCATAGGTGGCCGTGGTTTCCCACGACACTTTGCTAGCCAAAATTCTGCACTTAGTAGAAATACTACTTGTGCATCTAAAACCCTTTAACCAGGTTCATGTCATGAGAGTCCACCATACCTACCTATGGATTGAGTAAGATCCTTCAAGTAAGTTGTCATCGGTGCAATAAGGCAATAAAAATTGCTACTAAATATGTATGATCTTTTATTGTAAGGGAAAACAAGCATGGTACGAACTTGTGATGGTGAAGAATAAAAGCGACAAACTGCATAATAAATGTTGCTATCACAAGGGGCAATATCACATGATGTTCCTTTGGAATAAGAGTTAAGTGCATCCAACATTGAAAGCGCATGGCAACCTCTGCTTCCCTCTACGAAGGGCCTATCTTTTACTTTTATGCAAGTGTCAAAGTTATTCTCTCTATTCCTTTTTATTTTATCATTTGGCAAGCATCTTGTGGTGGGGAAAGATCTAGACACATATGTCCAGTTGAATGTCGGTAGGCATGAGTTATTATTGTTGACATCACCCTTGAGGTGAATAAGTTGGAATCTCTATCTTAATCTGTGTCTAGCTGAAACTTGATGCTCCATATGTATGGTGTGAGTGTTAGCAATTATGAAAGACTAAATGATAGTTGAGTATGTGGACTTGCCAAAAGGTTCCTACATGTGACCCTTCCTGAAAATACAATGAATTGCAATTGCATTGTTAACCAAGAACATAGTTTGTTAGTTTTCAAAAAAGTTTATGCTTCATACTTCAGCATTGTGGTGAATCATTACTCATTCATATGAAGTTTATGATAATGTTTATTGCTGCTATAATATTGTTCATGATGCTTCCATGTCCGTATTTTGTTTTTATCGACACCTCTCTCTCTAAGCATGTGGGCATGTTTTTCGATTTCGGTTTTCGCTTGAGGACAAGCGAGGTCTAAGCTTGGGGGAGTTGATACATCCATTTTGCATCATGTTTTATTGCTATTATTTACGAAGTTTTTTATCAATATAGCACTACATGGAGTATTTCTAATGCATTTTCTCTCTTAATATGCAAGGTTTACAAAAGAAGGGAGAATGTCGGTAGCTGGATTTCAGGGCCTGAAAAAGCTACAGCAGAGATACCTGTTCTGCACATCTCCAATTGGGCTGAAATTCCATGGAGAATTATTTTGGAATATATAAAAAATACTGGGCCAGAGAACAACCAGAGGAGGGCTCCCAGGTGCCCACATAGAACCAGGGCGCGCCCCCCCGAGGCGCGCCCTGATGTTGTGTGAGGCCCCTGGCCCACCTCTGGCCCTCTCCTTCTGGTATATAAGTCATTTTACCCTAAATATTTTATGGGGCGACTTTCGGGATGAGGCGCCGCTGCCACGAGGTGGAACTAGAGTAGGAGCAATTTGGCTCTTCGGCGGGCAGATTCTGCCGGGGACACTTCCCTCCGGGAGGGGGAAATCGAAGCCTTCGTCATCACCAACCGCCCTCTCATTGTGGGAGGACCAATCTTCATCATCATCAACCACAGCACCATCTCATCTCAATCCCTAGGTTATCTCTTGTATTTAATCTTTGTGTCAAAACATTAGATTGGTACTTGTGTGTTACTAGTAGTGTTGATTACTTATAGTAGTTGATGCTAGTTGATTTGATTGGTGAATTACTAAATGTTCAGATCCTTTATGTCATTTATTTCTTCTCTGATCATGAACATGATGATGATGTGTGAGTAGTTACTTTTGTTCTTGAGGACATGGGAGAAGTCTTGTCATAAGTAATCATGTGAATTTGGTATTCGTTCGATATTTTGATGATATGTATGTTGTGATTCTCTTAGTGGTGTCATGTGAACATCGACTACATGACACTTAACCATTCATGGGCCTAAGGGAACTCATTGTGGAGTAGTAATTAGATGACGGGTTGCTAGAGTGACAGAAGCTTAAACTCTAGTTTATGTGCTATTCCGTAAGGGGCTGATTTGGATCCACACATTTATCGCTATGGTTAGACTTTGTCTTAATTCTCTTTTCGTAGTTGCGGATGCTTGCGAGAGGGGGTAATCATAAGTGGGAGGCTTGTTCAAGTAAGAACAGCACCCAAGCACCGGTCCACCCACATATCAAATCATCAAAGTAGCGAACGCGAATCAAATGAACATGGTGAAAGTGACTAGATGAAATTCCCGTGTGTCCTCAAGAATGTTTGCATCACTATAAGTACTTGTTCCGGCCTGTCCTTTGCACTGAAAAGGATTGGGCTATCTTGCTGCACCTTATTTACATTTGTCACTAGTTACTTGCTACAAATTATCTTGCTACCAAACTATCTGTTACCGCTTGTTTCATTGCTTGCAGAAATCACCTTGCTGAAAACCACTTGTCATTTCCTTCTGCTCCTCGTTGGGTTCGACACTCTTACTTATCAAAAGGACTATGATTGACCCCCTATACTTGTGGTTCATCAGCAGGGTGTATGAAACACGAGATAATAAAATGTCGAGCCCCATACTGAACTTCGTCATACGCACGACCCCGTGCAGATCATATCTGCATTGCCCTTTTGTCTGTGAAATTTCCATCTTTCTTTAACTAAATTGGAACCCGAAGAACTGTTAGCACTTCATTGATATGTCAATCAGCATACTCAGGAGCAGCATGAAAGGATCATGGATTGCCAGAACTTTGTCAGATTCCACAATGTTGTCAAGACCAGGACTACGCAAATTCAAGGGAAGCATCAAGAACATCAGGTAATAGATTTAATCTGCTACCCGCACAAATAATTTTCAGTAATAGAACTCGTCTACTACAAATTATATTGTGCAACACCCATACATCTCATGTATTCTAAATCACAACCTGCATCTACGCATAGCACGGCTCATGATGCCACTGTAAGGGAACGTGACAGAAAACAAAAAATTTCTGACCTACGCACCAGCCCAGGACCACTATGGAGAATGCATACAAGGTTTGATCTTTTCATTACCGACTTGTAGCACAGCGGAAGTAGAGTCGATGATGATCAGCGGTGCAGATCCCCGCAGCTAGGATTTACAACCTCCCAACCACGAGGATGTACTCCCTCATCTGCCCCTCGGACAGCCCTCCGGGAGGCGGTCGGATAGTCCCTCGGACGGTGTCTAGGACAGCCCTTCGAGAGGACCCTCGAAAACCCGGATGATTACTCGGACAGCCCTTCGGGAGGACACACGAACAGCCCCTCAGGCAAAAGGACGAAACTATGACCTCTCTATGGGGTTGCACACATACAATGTCATCTATCCGGCAGGGCTTCGCCGTCCAGAACTAGTTCCCACCGGAACCCAGACATCCTTTCGGCACTACGAAACTATTCGTGGGTGGGAGAGAAGAAAGGCAGATCATGCATGCCATTTGGTGAGAGACTTGGAGTGAGTGTGGAGAGCTCCTCTCCACCTCTATTTATAGGAGAGGGAGGGGTGGAGGGGCTGAAATTTCAGCCACCAAAAACATGTGGGCCCCGCCCACAAAACAAGCTCCCACCAAAGGTAGGGAGTTGTCTCATGGGCCCCCCCCTTCCACCATGGCGCCCCCATATGGGGCTGCCACCTCCTCCTAACACATCCCACAATATGTGGGGGCTGCCCCCCACCATGGGGGACCCCCCAACACCTCGTCCACCAACAAGGGGGCTGCCCCAAAGCCCCCCCCCCCCCCCCCCCCCCCAAAAAAAACAGCCCAAAAACAGCCCCCACGAAACGTGGGATCTTGTCCACTCTCGCTGGGACAAGATGTTTTCCCGCGTGTAATTTTCAGAAAAATTCCTAAAGGTCCCAAAACATTTCTGGCACCCTCTAAAATATTCTGGACATGCTCTGGAACATTTCCGGTATGGTGATTTAATTTAGAACAATCTTTGTTTACACCGAAAATAATTCCGGCAACTCCGAAACATTTCCCCCCCCCCCCCCCCCCCCCCCCCCCCCCCCCCCCCCCCCCCCCCCCCCCCCCCCCCCCCCCCCCCCCCCCCCCCCCCCCCCCCCCCCCCCCCCCCCCCCCCCCCCCCCCCCCCCCCCCCCCCCCCCCCCCCCCCCCCCCCCCCCCCCCCCCCCCCCCCCCCCCCCCCCCCCCCCCCCCCCCCCCCCCCCCCCCCCCCCCCCCCCCCCCCCCCCCCCCCCCCCCCCCCCCCCCCCCCCCCCCCCCCCCCCCCCCCCCCCCCCCCCCCCCCCCCCCCCCCCCCCCCCCCCCCCCCCCCCCCCCCCCCCCCCCCCCCCCCCCCCCCCCCCCCCCCCCCCCCCCCCCCCCCCCCCCCCCCCCCCCCCCCCCCCCCCCCCCCCCCCCCCCCCCCCCCCCCCCCCCCCCCCCCCCCCCCCCCCCCCCCCCCCCCCCCCCCCCCCCCCCCCCCCCCCCCCCCCCCCCCCCCCCCCCCCCCCCCCCCCCCCCCCCCCCCCCCCCCCCCCCCCCCCCCCCCCCCCCCCCCCCCCCCCCCCCCCCCCCCCCCCCCCCCCCCCCCCCCCCCCCCCCCCCCCCCCCCCCCCCCCCCCCCCCCCCCCCCCCCCCCCCCCACTAACCTATTAACCCAGTGCCAAGTGCCACTTGCTATTTTTTTCCTTGTTTTTGACTTTTACAGAAAATCAATACCAAACAGAGTCCAAACAGAATAAAACTTTTTGAGGATTTTTCTTGGACCAGAAGACACCCAGGAACCTTCGGGAAGACGTCAGAGGGGCCACCAGATGGAGGCAAGCTCATAGGGCGCCCCCCAGGCTTGTGGGCCCCCTGAGGCTCCTTTAACCCTAATTCCACCGCCATAAATACCAATATATTCCAAAACCACTGAGGAGCACACAAAAAATACTTTTCCACCGCCGCAAGCTTCTGTTCCCGTGAGATCCCATCTTGGGGCCTTTTCCGATAATCTGCCGGAGGGGGATCCGATCACGGAGGCCTTCTACATCAACCTTGCTGCCTTCCGATGATGTGTGAGTAGTTTACCACAGACCTACGGGTCCATACCTAGTAGCTAGATGGATTCTTCTCTCTCTTTGATCTTGAATACAATGTTCTCCTTGATGTTCTTGGAGATCTATTCGATGTAATCTTCTTTTGCGGTGCATTTGTTGAGATCCGATGAATTGTGGATTTATGATCAGATTATCTATGAATATTATTTGAGTCTTCTCTGAACTCTTTTATGCATGATTAAGATAGCTTTGTATTTCTCTCCGATCTATTGATTTGGTTTGGCCAACTAGATTGATTTTTCTTGCAATGGGAGAGGTGCTTTGTGTTGGGTTCAATCATGCGGTGTCCTCACCTAGTGACAGAAGGGGTAGCGAGGCACGTATTGTATTGTTGCCAATAAGGATAAAAAGATGGGGTTTGTTCATATTGATTGGATCTATCCCTCTACATCATGTCATCTTGCTTAAGGCGTTACTCCGTTCTTGGTAACTTAATACACTAGATGCATGCTGGATAGCGGTCGATGTGTGGAGTAATAATAGTAGATGCAAGCAGGAGTCGGTCTACTTGTCACGGACGTGATGCCTATATTCATGATCATTGCCTTAGATATCGTCATAACTATGCGCTTTTCTATCAATTGCTCAACAGTAATTTGCTTACCCACCGTATGCGTTCTTTCAAGAGAGAAGCCTCTAGTGAAAACTATGGCCCCCGGGTCTATTTTTCATCATATTATTTTCAGATCTACAAAACCAAAAACCAAAAAATACTTTGTTGCAATTTATTTCCTTTTATTTTATTTTGCACTTTTAGTTATCTTTTATACCTATCTCTACCAGATCTCATCCTTGCAAGTAACCATGAAGGGATTGACAACCCCTTTATTGCGTTGAGTGCAAGTATTTGTTTGTTTGTGTAGGTGCTATCATTGGAGACTTGTGTGTTCCTCCTACTGGATTGATACCTTGGTTCTTAATTGAGGGAAATACTTATCTCTACTTTGCTGCATCACCCTTTCCTCTTCAAGGGAAAACCAACGCAAGCTCAAGAAGTAGCAGGAAGAATTTCTGGCACCGTTGCCGGGGAGGATATACATCAAGCCTACCAAGTACCTATCATAAACTCGCATCTCTTGCAATTACATTATTTGCCATTTGCTTCTCGTTTTCCTCTCCTCCACTTCTAAAACATTTTTAGAAAAACACAAAAATATTTACCTTTTTATTTGCCTTCTTTCCGTTCGCTTTTCCATTTGCTTTTTGTTTGCTTGTGTGCTAGATTGCTTGCTTTGCCACAATGTCTCAAGAGAATACTAAGTCGTGTGATTTTTCCAACACTAATAATAATGATTTTATTAGTACTCCGATTGCTCCCGCCACTAGTGCGGAATCTTAAGAAATTAATGCTACTCTTTTGAATCTTGTTATGAAAGAACAATTTTCTGGTAGTCCCAATGAAGATGCTGCATCCCATCTAAATATTTTCGTTGAATTGTGTGATATGCAAAATAAAAAAGATGTAGATAATGATATTGTTAAATTGAAGCTATTTCCATTCTCACTACGAGATCGTGCTAAAACTTGGTTTTCATCTTTACCAAAAAATAGTATTGATTCATGGAACAAGTGTAAAGATGCTTTTATTTCCAAGTATTTTCCACCCGCTAAGATCATCTCTCTTCGGAACGATATAATGAATTTTAAGCAACTAGATCATGAACATGTAGTAGAATCTTGGGAGAGGATGAAATTGATGATAAGAAATTGCCCTACTCATGGTTTAAGTTTGTGGATGATCATACAAAAATTTTATGCGGGATTGAATTTTGCATCTAGAAATCTTTTAGATTCCACCGTGGGTGGTACTTTTATGGAAATCACATTAGGAGAAGCTACTAAACTCCTAGATAATGTTATGGCAAATTACTCTCAATGGCATACCGAAAGATCTTCTACTAGTAAAAAGGTGCATGCTATTAAAGAAATTAGTACTTTGAGTGGAAAGATGGATGAACTTATGAAATTGATTGCTAGCAAGGGTGCTCCTATTGATCCTAATGATATGCCTTTGTCTACTTTGAATGAGAATAATAATGAATCTATGGATGTGAATTTTGTTGGTAGGAACAATTTTGGTAACAACGCGTATAGAGGCAATTTCAATCCTAGGCCGTTTCCTAGTAATTCCTCTAATAATTATGGTAATTCTTACAATAATCCTTATGGAAATTATAATAAGATGCCCTCTGATCTTGAGAATAATATTAAAGATTTTATTAATTCCCAAAAGATTTTCAATGCTATGGTAGAAGAAAAATTGCTCAAGATTGATGATTTTGCTAGAAACGTTGATAGAATTTCTCATGAGATTGATTCTTTTAAGATTAGATCTATGCCACCCAAGATTGATATTAATGAGTATATGAAAGCTATTCAAATTTCTATTAATGAAAGTAAGGAGAGAACCGCTAGTATGCGTGCTAAGAGAGAATGGCTAGAAAAGATGTGTTCTTCTAGTCTTTGCGATAATCATGATGAATATCTTAAAGTGATTGGTTTGAATCCTATTGAATCTTTGTTTGATAATATAAAACTTGATAAAGAAGGGACTAGATATGAGTCAACTTTAATTAGAAGGTGTCCCAATAATTTGGAGGGTGATGATCTTAATGAAAAAATTGATAAAAGTGGGATTGGCGAGGTCAAAACTTTAACTAGTGATGAACCCTCTCTTTTGGATTTCAAGGAATTTAACTATGATAATTGTTCTTTGATTGAGTGTATTTCCTTGTTACAATCTATGCTTAATTCACCTCATGCTTATAATCAAAATAAGGCTTTTACTAAACATATCGTTGATGCTATGATGAAATCTTTTGAAGAAAAACATGAGTTGAAAGTTTCAATCCCTAGAAAGCTTTATGATGAATGGGAACCTACTATTAAAATTAAGATTAAATATTATGAGTGCAATGCTTTGTGTGATTTGGGTGCTAGTATTTCCACTATTTCAAAAACTTTATGTGATGTGCTAGGTTTTCACAAACTTGATGATTGTTCTTTAAATTTGCGCTTAGCGGATTCTACTATTAAGAAACCTATGGGAAGAATTAATGATGTTCTTATTGTTACAAATAGGAATTATGTGCCCGTAGATTTTATTGTGCTTGATATAGATTGTAATCCGTCTTGCCCTATAATTCTTGGTAGACCTTTCCTTAGAACAATTGGTGCAATTATTGATATGAAAGAAGCAAACATTAGATTGCAATTTCCATTAAGGAAGGGCATGAAACACTTTCCAAGAAATAAAATAAAGTTGCCATATGAATCTATTATAAGGGCCACTTAAGGATTGAGTACCAAAGATGACAATACCTAGATCTATGCAATATGCCTAGCTAGGGGCGTAAAACAATAGCGCTTGTTGGAGGCAACCCAATTTTATTTCTTTTTCTTTTTGTTTTTGCTTCTGTTTTACAATAAATATGCGATCATGCTTCTGTTATGATTGTGTTTTCATTAGTGTTTGTGCCAAGTAAGACCTTTGGGATGATTTGGGTGATAGTTGATTTGATTCTGCTGAAAAACAGAAACTTTTACGTCCAGCCCAGAAAATTCTAAAAATCAGTGAATTTGGTAGAATCATCCTTGCTGTACACACCTTTTGATAGGGACACACATTAATCTTGAATTTGGTAGAATACTCTATGTGCTTCACTTATATCTTTTGATCTAGGCAGTTGCTCTAGTGCTTCACTTATCTCTTTTAGAGCATGGCGGTGGTTTATTTTGAAGAAATTGATGAACTCTCATGCTTCACTTATATCATTTTGAGAGTATTGAAAATAGTATGGCAATTGGCTTAGGTTATGAATTTAGTCCTAATATGATGGGTATTCAAGAGGGATATAATAAAAACTTCCATAAAGATCATTGAATATATGAGAAGTTTGATTCCTTGCAATTGTTTTAAGACATAAAAATGGTGATATTAGAGTCATGCTAGTGAGTAATTGTGGATTAGTAAAAATACTTGTGTTAAGGTTTGTGATTCCCATAGCATGCATGTATGGTTTTTCGTTATGCGATGAAGTTGGAGCAAAATTTATCCTTGATTGTCTTGCTTTGTGTGGCGGTCGGGAGCGCGCGATGGTTAACTCCTACCAACCTCTCCCCTAGGAGCATGCGTAGTAGTACTTTGCTTCCCCCCCCCCCCCCCCCCCCCCCCCCCCCCCCCCCCCCCCCCCCCCCCCCCCCCCCCCCCCCCCCCCCCCCCCCCCCCCCCCCCCCCCCCCCCCCCCCCCCCCCCCCCCCCCCCCCCCCCCCCCCCCCCCCCCCCCCCCCCCCCCCCCCCCCCCCCCCCCCCCCCCCCCCCCCCCCCCCCCCCCCCCCCCCCCCCCCCCCCCCCCCCCCCCCCCCCCCCCCCCCCCCCCCCCCCCCCCCCCCCCCCCCCCCCCCCCCCCCCCCCCCCCCCCCCCCCCCCCCCCCCCCCCCCCCCCCCCCCCCCCCCCCCCCCCCCCCCCCCCCCCCCCCCCCCCCCCCCCCCCCCCCCCCCCCCCCCCCCCCCCCCCCCCCCCCCCCCCCCCCCCCCCCCCCCCCCCCCCCCCCCCCCCCCCCCCCCCCCCCCCCCCCCCCCCCCCCCCCCCCCCCCCCCCCCCCCCCCCCCCCCCCCCCCCCCCCCCCCCCCCCCCCCCCCCCCCCCCCCCCCCCCCCCCCCCCCCCCCCCCCCCCCCCCCCCCCCCCCCCCCCCCCCCCCCCCCCCCCCCCCCCCCCCCCCCCCCCCCCCCCCCCCCCCCCCCCCCCCCCCCCCCCCCCCCCCCCCCCCCCCCCCCCCCCCCCCCCCCCCCCCCCCCCCCCCCCCCCCCCCCCCCCCCCCCCCCCTTTCATATATTACTAGTGGGAATTTTTCATTATAGAACTTGGCTTGTATATTACAATGATGGGCTTCCTCAAAATGCCCTAGGTCTTCGTGAGCAAGCGAGTTGGATGCATACCCACTTAGTTTTATTTTGAGCTTTCATACACTTATAGCTCTAGTGCATCCATTGCATGGCAATCCCTACTCACTCGCATAGATATCAATTGATGAGCATCTCCATAGCCCATTGATTTGCCTAGTTAATGTGAGAATTTCGCCCTTCTTTTGTCTACTACCACCTTCTATTCCACCTATAGTGCTATGTCCATGGCTCACGCTCATGTATTGCATGAAGAGTTGAAAAAGCTGAAGCGCGTTAAAAAGTATGAACCAATTGCTTGACTAATACCGGGGTAGTACATGATTTGTACTTTGTGTTAAGAAGAGGGAGCATAACAAGACTATATTATTTTGTAGTGATAACTTTCTTTAGCAATGTTATTTTGAGAAGACATGATTGCTTTATTAGTATGCTTCAAGTATTATTGTTTTCTATGTCAATATTAAACTTTTGGTTTGAATCTTACGGATCTAAATATTCATGCCACATAAAGAAAGATTACTTGATGAACATGTTAGGTAGCATTCCACATCAGAAATTCTGTTTTTATCATTTACCTACTCGAGGACGAGCAGGAATTAAGCTTGGGGATGCTGATACGTCTCCAACGTATCTATAATTTTTGATTATTTCATGCTATTATATTATCCATCTTGGATGTTTTATATGCATTATTATGCTATTTTATATCAATTTTTGGGACTAACCTATTAACCTAGTGCCAAGTGCCAGTTGCTGTTTTTTCCTTGTTTTTGACTTTTACAGAAAATCAATACCAAACAGAGTCCAAACGGAATAAAACTTTTTGAGGATTTTTCTTCGACCAGAAGACACCCAGGAACCTTCGGGAAGAGTTCAGAGGCCCCCCCCCCCCCCCCCCCCCCCCCCCCCCCCCCCCCCCCCCCCCCCCCCCCCCCCCCCCCCCCCCCCCCCCCCCCCCCCCCCCCCCCCCCCCCCCCCCCCCCCCCCCCCCCCCCCCCCCCCCCCCCCCCCCCCCCCCCCCCCCCCCCCCCCCCCCCCCCCCCCCCCCCCCCCCCCCCCCCCCCCCCCCCCCCCCCCCCCCCCCCCCCCCCCCCCCCCCCCCCCCCCCCCCCCCCCCCCCCCCCCCCCCCCCCCCCCCCCCCCCCCCCCCCCCCCCCCCCCCCCCCCCCCCCCCCCCCCCCCCCCCCCCCCCCCCCCCCCCCCCCCCCCCCCCCCCCCCCCCCCCCCCCCCCCCCCCCCCCCCCCCCCCCCCCCCCCCCCCCCCCCCCCCCCCCCCCCCCCCCCCCCCCCCCCCCCCCCCCCCCCCCCCCCCCCCCCCCCCCCCCCCCCCCCCCCCCCCCCCCCCCCCCCCCCCCCCCCCCCCCCCCCCCCCCCCCCCCCCCCCCCCCCCCCCCCCCCCCCCCCCCCCCCCCCCCCCCCCCCCCCCCCCCCCCCCCCCCCCCCCCCCCCCCCCCCCCCCCCCCCCCCCCGTGTTGGGTTCAATCTTGCGGTGTCCTCACCCAGTGACAGAAGGGGTAGCGAGACACGTATTGTATTGTTGCCAATAAGGATAAAAAGATGGGGTTTGTTCATATTGATTGGATCTATCCCTCTACATCATGTTATATTGCTTAAGGCGTTACTCCATTCTTGTTAACTTAATACACTAGATGCATGCTGGATAGCGGTCGATGTGTGGAGTAATAGTAGTAGATGCAGGCAAGAGTCGGTCTACTTGTCACGGACGTGATGCCTATATTCATGATCATTGCCTTAGATATCGTCATAACTATGCACTTTTCTAGCAATTTCTCAACAGCAATTTGTTTACCCACCGTATGCGTTCTTTCAAGAGAGAAGCCTCTAGTGAAAACTATGGCCCCCGGGTCTATTTTCCATCATATTATTTTCAAATCTACAAAACCAAAAACCCAAAAATACTTTGCTGCAATTTATTTCCTTTTGTTTTATTTTGCAATTTTATTTATCTTTTATACCTATCTCTACCAGATCTCATCCTTGTAAGTAACCATGAAGGGATAAACAACCCCTTTATTGCGTTGGGTGCAGGTATTTGTTTCTTTGTGTAGGTGCTATCATTGGAGACTTTTGTATTCCTCCTACTGGATTGATACCTTGGTTCTTAACTGAGGGAAATACTTATCTCTACCCCCCCCCCCCCCCCCCCCCCCCCCCCCCCCCCCCCCCCCCCCCCCCCCCCCCCCCCCCCCCCCCCCCCCCCCCCCCCCCCCCCCCCCCCCCCCCCCCCCCCCCCCCCCCCCCCCCCCCCCCCCCCCCCCCCCCCCCCCCCCCCCCCCCCCCCCCCCCCCCCCCCCCCCCCCCCCCCCCCCCCCCCCCCCCCCCCCCCCCCCCCCCCCCCCCCCCCCCCCCCCCCCCCCCCCCCCCCCCCCCCCCCCCCCCCCCCCCCCCCCCCCCCCCCCCCCCCCCCCCCCCCCCCCCCCCCCCCCCCCCCCCCCCCCCCCCCCCCCCCCCCCCCCCCCCCCCCCCCCCCCCCCCCCCCCCCCCCCCCCCCCCCCCCCCCCCCCCCCCCCCCCCCCCCCCCCCCCCCCCCCCCCCCCCCCCCCCCCCCCCCCCCCCCCCCCCCCCCCCCAAGTACCCTCGCCATCTATTCTTGATCTCATTGTCCTTCATCAGAAGTCTATCTGCTCCATCCTTGATACATTTGACCTGGTTGACATCCCTCGTCTTCCTCTATCGGATCTTGGTCATCTTATAGATGTCCCTTTCACCTTCCCTCGTGTTTAAATGCTGGTAGAGGTCCACATAAGCCCAACACCTTGCTTCACTCATAGCTCGCTTTGCGGTCTTCTTTGCCACCTTATACTTCTCTATGTTGTCTGTACTCCTATCCAGGTGTAGGCATCTTAGACCATCTTTCTTCCCCTTAATAGCCTTTTGGACATCATCGTTCCACCACAAGGTATCTTTAGCTTCGATTCTACTTCCCCTGGTCACCCCAAATTCCTTTGAAGCCACCTTCTGAATGCAAATCGCCATCTTTATCCACACATTATTTGCATCACCTTGTTCCTCCAAGGAGCCCTCCTCAATAACCCTCACCTTGAAAGTCTGAGCTACCTCCCTTGATCATCCACCACTTTGTTCTAGCGACTTTGGCGCACTTATCCTGCTAGACACGTATCCTGAAGCGGAAGTCACTATGTTGCGGGACAACACTCTCTCCAGGTATTACCGTACAATCTAGAACTATTCGTGCACCTATGATCTCAAAATTAAGTTACATTTTTACCATGTGTTTGCTCCCCTCCCCACCCCTCTCTCTCTCCCTTTATAGCCTTGGAGAAGTTCGCTTGAAGCGCTCCCCTGTCTTCTCTCCCCTGCAAAAACCCTCTTATCCTTCTTCCTCGGGTAACCACTAAGCTGTACAGAGCAACCGCTACGCGACGCCCTCATTGGGGGTAACCGTTGTTCCTTCCCCTCTTATGTACTTCATCGGCGATGGGCCGGTCGGTTCCACATCACTTCCAATTTTGTGCCTCCTCCCCTTTCCTCGTCGGTGAAGGTCGGGTTTAGATATTGCCCACGAGGCTCAGAGTTCTTTTTGCCGCTTCATTGAAATCCCCGACAAGGGCCTGGCCTTGAAGAGCTTCGTCCCGTTCCCCGTTGCTGCCGCCTCGTGTTTCTCTGCTAGCCCTCTCACCCCTAGGGTTCTCACCTCTAGGGTTTGGGCTTGGACCGTCGACACCATGCCTTTTCTCAATGGCTTCCTCCCCCGAATCCAATGATGATGCGTGAGGTGATCTTCAGTGAAATTATGTTTACATTAACGCCGAATACTTTGAACTTACTAGATCTAGATGGTTGAACCGCATTGATGTGTATATGTACATTTGAACTAATTGTGGTTGTGTTAAATCTATGTTACCATCTTTGTCAATCTGTGTATTAGTTTACATTTTTTTCATATTGCCTTTGTATTATTTTTGTTCTATACTGGTTAGTTGTACTAGTTTGAACTGTTTTGAGCTTTTGTGCTTATATTTCCTTTCTATTTTGTTGATGATGTTACATCTTCTTATTTTATTTTATTTTACCCCCCCCCCCCCCCCCCCCCCCCCCCCCCCCCCCCCCCCCCCCCCCCCCCCCCCCCCCCCCCCCCCCCCCCCCCCCCCCCCCCCCCCCCCCCCCCCCCCCCCCCCCCCCCCCCCCCCCCCCCCCCCCCCCCCCCCCCCCCCCCCCCCCCCCCCCCCCCCCGTTTACCTGGTGTTTTGCCTCATGCATTTGAAGCTGATTCTGTGGACGATAATCATGATGCGGATTTGCCAGTGGGTGTGCCTCTTTCTCCGCGTGTGGTATTTGACACTGGCTGTAACAGTAAGAAGTCAAATTCACTTGAAGACCTTGCGCTTGCTACTGCTGGGACACTTGGTGAAACCTTTTTTTTTTCTCAGCATTAGTTCTCCTTTATATATACGTTGAGTACCCACTATTTCTTACCATAACAGAGTTTAGCATCATTCATTTATCTCAACAATCTTTGAATTTTTGTACTACTATAGTTGTGCAATTAAAACTTCTTATTAATTTTCTTTGTATTGGATTTGTTTGGCAAATTATATACTTTGTATGCTAACAATTTTTCAAAATTCCATGTTTTTTATGTAGAGGAGGAGAATGTATGTGCTGACAAGACAATCAAATCTATTGTTGATGATGTTACTACTAAGTTCCCTTCTCCGCCTCATGACGATGGTGAAGGTTTGCAGTACTGTGAATATAAGCAACGCTAACTACTACCAGAACAAGCACACCACATAGCTAGGAAACCAATTAGGTTGATCTTAGTCTTTCCATGCCAAGTCAATGAACAATATACTCGGTTCTGCACCTACCTACTGTCAGCAGATCATGAATCTGAAAATTTACATTTACATTACTACAAAGCACACTCACTTTTCAGATTAGGACGACTGCCTAGTAACTGGTGAATCACATGAAAAATCAATAGCAGAAATGTATCGTTCCTTTCAAAATCTCAGTTTGCCAAAAGCAGCACAAAATTCAGTTACCACCAACGGGCCAACAAAGCATGTTATTGATCATCACAGCAGCAATGTCAGGGTGCTCGGTGACAGGAGGCAATTAAAGACGATTGAACAATGGAGTCGGTTGGTTCTGCACGTAATGCAAAAGCGTAACCTACTGATCATCAACCTAGAACCTCATCTCACATTACTGGAAAACAAAATCGTATGGCAGAGTTTAGTAGCTATTGCATGGAAGCAGAAATGAATCATTGCTTTCCTCCCACACGAAAAGGCAAATGAGGAACGGCAAAAGGAAATGAGAGGCATAGAAAATCGCAAAAAAACAAAAGCAACAGAAGCCATATGCTATTTTGTTTCGGTCAGAAATGGAAGAACTCAAATGGATTTCTTCAGTTCAGTTTAGGAATGTGTGAGTTAAACTCGACTGCCCCTGCTGTTGGTCCCACTTCTACGAGCACACGTACATACGCCGATTGAGTGCAAATCGAGAAGGCAGTCGTCAGCATATGCAAACCCGAAACATAAAGTATCAAATCAAGTACAGAGAGAAGCGAATATTCACGAGCAAGAGAACGCACATGCTATAGCAGGGGGGTAAACGGAGGCTAGCACGAGAACCAAAGTAAAACAAGCAAGAAAGACTGGGGAGCCGAACGTGTCCAGCCAAAGAGGGCGAGGCGAAGCGAACGAACAAAGAACCTGCCGATGCGAAAAAACAAGAAACAAGGGTACATCAGCTTACATGCATTTCATCGAACAGAAGGTGAGCAAGCAAGAAGGTACCTCCTACAGCAGCGACTCGCAGACGACGACGGGATTGATCGATCTGCAGTAAGAAGGAAACGAAGAGCGAGGTAAGCAGCGGAACCCAGTACAGCAGTTACAGCATAATGAAAGACGAACCAGCTGCTGCATCAGCAAGACAGACAGACATAGCAAAATAGCTTGGGTGTGCATGACAATTGTTCTTGAGAGAAAGCACACCTCGTATGGCGCCCTTCTCGTACTGATAGCTTCGTTCTCGTTAAACACCGGTATCACCTTAAGATCTAACAGGGAGACAACAGTCTCACGAAGCTGGTGCCCAAAACTTGGATCCCGGAAATCACGATCCGTAACAAGAAGCTGAGACGATGTCACATCGAGCTGCAGTAAGGTAAGTTTTATGTCAGAAACCGTTAACCTCAACAACAACAACAACAAAAGAAAGAACAGCAGTTAGCAAACCCACTTGGCTAAACAGTGCATCATAGATAGCTATGAGTCCACTCTGGCCGACGGCAGCGTAGGCCTTCCCATCCAGGTCCAACTGTGGGTTCTGCGGATCGGCGAAACTGCAAGCAAGGAGAATTATCAGCACACAAGCAGTGACAATAACCAGAGGCAATGGCCGTCAGTAAATTGCTGTGAGAAAAAACTCTCTGCAACCTGCTGTTGATGAGCTTTCGGTACTTGAGCCTCTGCCTCCCGACGCCAACGGCGCCGGAGGTGACCAGAATCACCTCATACCCCTGGAAAATAAGCTCCTTCAACTGAAACAGTTCCACATATTTACTGGTCAGCAACTATCAGAATGATTTTTTTCAGGTTTAGAAAGCTCCTTGGTCAGAAAATTCAGTTACCTGCTCGCAGAGGGCTCCGAGCCTGCCCATGGCTAGTCGGCCATTCTGCCCTGTGACAATAGCGGTGCCGACCTGGATGCATGAGAAAGTGATTAGATGGACCCGACGAACAGAACACCGATTTACTTAGCGAATAAGCAAACTATTTACTTGAATTTTTTTTACTTTGCAAGACAACCAAAATTGGCTGACAAGTTGTAAACTAACTTTAGAAATCTCGTGCTGCCTAAACATATGAAGCAATTCCTCCTCTCCTCTTCACCTCCATTTTTCCACTCAGGAGAAATTCACATGTTTGTCAAGAAACCAAAAGGAATCTAATCCAAGGCAGAAAATAGCTTGCAGCCACACAAGCATTTTATCGAGCAGGTCAAGAGCATGGGGAAAAGAGAGAGGCTCACCTAGGAACAAACATAGTGAGCAAACGCACAGCAGAAGACGAAGCAGCAAAGCAGCACCGGTGATCCTATAAACGAAACAAAAAAAGAAGAGGCAAGCATGAACAAATGAGTAGATTATGCAAGCAATGGAGGCACAACAAATCGATCTGGTGGAAGAGCACCCAGATCCTTACCCAAATCACATGCAGGAATTACCGTCTGGACAGGGTGGATCACATCGGGCCATCCCTCTGGTTCGATTCCGTTCAACGTCATCATTCTTGTGCAGCCACTCCTGGCAGGGCCATGATGGCGTGAGGTGTAAGAATAACCTAGCGGAGTAGATCGATGCGGGAGGAGGCACACGAGCAAGATGGGATCTTGAGGTTGGAGGAGAAACGCCACAGGGCTTCTTACCTTGACTCGGACGCCAAAATCGAATGTCCTGGCCGCCGTCGTTGGTCGTGCTTGGCGGCGCTTGGCGCTCCCTACACCGCGCCAGCCGCTGTAAGTGAAGAGGAGAGGAGGCGGCCGCTCCCGGCGGCGGCTACAATGGCCCCGCCGCTCCTCGCCGTGGAGAGGGAGTTTCTTCTTGGGGTGCCGTCATGGAAGGAGATCCGCTTGGTTCCTCTCGCCTGCCTCCTGAGCTATCATCTCCTCGTCCACATCACGTGGCCTGGATCCGGAGGTAGGGAAGGAGGAGAGGAAGAGGAGGAGGAGGTGCTGAAGGCGGAGGGGGTGAGGCGGCCGTGAGGGACGGGGAAGAGGAGAAGGAGGCGGCGGCATGGAGAAGAGGAGCCGGATGAGAAGGGAGGAGGGAGAGAGAGGAGATATTTTCTCGCTACCCGCTGGACGTGGACCCTTTTTCTCTCGCTCCCACGATCGATGCCTGCCAACCCACGAGCGCCGCTGGGCACCCCACGATCGGCACTGGGCCTTTTTCCAGCCGGACACAGGCACGCAGACACGGCGTCACTGCAAGACGGGCCCCCGCGCAAGGCTGGCCCAGCCGTCAGCCGCTGTAGCCCGAGCAGCCAGCGTACAGAAAAACGAGCATTCAGATTTTAGCCAGGCCGACGGAAGGTACATTGTCAGGCGAAAGCAATGCACATCGTGCGACCCGGATGAGCCTGAAACGGCGATGGCGCTCGCTATGCGGGTAGCATAGCCGGGTTTATATGTTCAATAAGCATAACGGATATACGCATACACACCCTTAACGATCCAGAGATAAATCAGTAAATATTAATATTAAAGTGAGGTAATAGTCTGTACTGCCAAATTGACAATATTGACCATACATGAAAACATTTTAGTATTTATGCTACGCCCTCAGTAACAGCTGACTGACCAGGCATCGACGTTAATAAGACTTAGCTTCCAGCTGTCCGCTCCTGTCACTGGCTTTAGCATCTGTGGCGGAACATAAGGAATGATTACCCTGAAAAGAATTTCATTTGTTATTCCAGTTTCTCTACATCATATTTTTCATTTTAAATAAATCAACTAGAATAAACAAAAGTTAAGCACACGCGCTAGACTTATATATCTGTACATCTTTTCAAACATCCACATCTGATAAGTATGTAAACTATATAATATTAACATTTTAAATGATTAACAAGTTCTGCAGGTTAGCGGTACAGTCAGCAATGCTTGAAGGAATTCCCCGAGAAAAAAAAGAATGGTTGAAGGCATAGCAATTAGCAAATCGACAATTACAGCAACCAGGGAAACGCTTTTGTATAAGTTGGCAGTAAATGTAGACGAGTTACCAATGCAGCAGTTGAGAGAGAGTGAGAGAGAGCTGACCACATCGTTCATACAAGCTCTAATGTCTTCTTCCTGATTCCTTGAAGTTACTGAATTTTGACCTGATAAATAATTCAATAAATAATTCAGTGGACAAGCATGTCAGTCTAAAGAACGTGTTCTCTTGAAATCTACTTAAAGCATTAGTCAAAAATATCAAAGGGTACATGATGGGTATTTAACTTGGAAAGCACTTCCGGAAAAAAAATCCTAATGAACTTAGATATCAGTGTGTCTAGTTCAAACAACCACAGCCTTTACTGTTGTACGGTGTGTTAATGTATATATGGCATATGATCGTATGTGTATCATATCCTGATTGTATACCCCCCCCCCCCCCCCCCCCCCCCCCCCCCCCCCCCCCCCCCCCCCCCCCCCCCCCCCCCCCCCCCCCCCCCCCCCCCCCCCCCCCCCCCCCCCCCCCCCCCGAATGGAATGCCAAGAGGCAATACACGGCAAACATATTCTATCTTGTCAAACTTGGTAACCAGAGCCCGATCCCATCTTCTCGCCATGGCCGGCACCACCGCCGGCGCGCTCGTCACCACCACCGCCGGCGCGCTCGTCTCCGGCCCCACCACAACCATGCCGTCGCTCGTCGGACTCATCACCGTCCGGCTCACCCGCGCCAACTTCCTGCTGTGGAAAGCGCAGGTACCCAACCTCACCGGCGCTGGCCTCTTCGGCTACCTCGACGGCTCCGTTGCTGCGCCACCGAAGACGATCATCCAGGGCACCGGCGATGCGGCACACTCAGTGCCCAACCCTGAGTACGAGCCATGGCGGCGCACTGACCAGGGCGTGCTCGGCGCGCTCCTGTCTTCCATGACGGAGGAAGTGCTTGCCCAGATGACGCGAGCGACCTCCTCGGCGGCCGTGTGGTCCGCCCTCGGCGCCATGTTCGCCGCTCAGAACCGGGCCAGCGTGCGTCAACTTCGCACGCAGCTGTCGCAGACGAAGAAGAACGACATGTCCGCTGCAGAGTTCTTCCACAAGATGACCGGCTATGCGGACGCGCTGGCCACCGTCGGCGAGGTACTGTCCGATGATGAGATCATTGGGCATATCATCGGAGGGCTAGGACAGGAGTACGACCCGCTCATGACAGCGCTTTCAGTCTTCACCGGCCAAGTGAGCCTCTCCGAGTTTTATTCCTACCTTCTCAGTTTTGAAGCTCGCCAAGAACAACATGCAGCCAACAGCGGCAACCTTTCTTCATCCGCCAACAACGCCATGCGCCTTGGCAATGGCAACGGGTCCCGTGATGGCAGCCGCAACAGCAACGGCAGTCATGGGAGTAGGAACGGCGGCCACAATGGTGGCAATGGCGGCCGCTATGGGAACGGCGGCAACAGCGGCAACGGCAACCGTGGCAACAACGGTGGACGCCACAACGGCGGCGGTGGCGGCCGAAACCGTCGAGCACCCCGGTGCCAGATTTGCCGCGAGGAGGGGCACTACGCCATTGACTGTCGCGAGCGCTACAACCACGCCTATCAGTCCGACAATCATCGCAGCGGCAACATGGTGACGTACAGCCATCGCGACAACAACTGGTACCTCGATACCGGTGCTACTGACCACCTCACCAGCGACCTCGACCGCTTGACGATGCATGAGCGCTACGGTGGGAAGGATCAAGTTCAAGTCGCAAACGGTGCAGGTTTGGAAATTTCTCACATTGGTCATACTAAACTAGCTGGCTCACGTGATCCCATCCATCTTAATAATGTGTTGCATGTTCCTGAAATTCACAAACACCTTCTTTCTGTTTACCGCCTTGTTTCGGATAACCGAGTGTTTGTGGAATTTCACAAATATTTTTTTCTATGTGAAGGACAAAATCACGAGGAGGGTTCTTCTTCACGGTAGAAGTCGCCATGGTCTCTACCCCATCCCATATGGTCGGCCATCATCGTCATCTTCACGTCGAGCGTTTTCCGGAGTTAGGTCTTCATCGAGTCAGTGGCATCATCGCTTGGGTCACCCTTCAAATAATGTAGTTGAGTCTGTCGTTCGGTCACATAAACTCCCTTGTTCGTCGAGTCATGATACTTTCGTTTGTGATGCTTGTCAACGCGCCAAAAGTCATCAATTACCTTACAATAATTCTTCACGTATTTCTTCGAAGCCACTTGAGCTTATTCATACCGATGTGTGGGGGCCTGCCCTTGCCTCCTCCGGAGGTTTTAAATTTTATGTTAGCTTCGTTGATGACTTTAGCCGTTTTACCTGGATTTATCTTCTCAAACATAAATCTGATGTCGAAAAAGTTTTCTACAATTTTCAGGCTCATGTCGAACGACTCCTCAACACAAAAATTCGTGCGGTTCAATCCGATTGGGGAGGCGAATACCATCGCTTGCATAAATTTTTTCAGCGCGTTGGTATCTCTCATCGCATATCATGTCCACACACATCCCAACAAAACGGTATCGCTGAACGAAAACACCGTCACCTGGTTGAAACCGGGCTTGCTCTCCTAGCTCACTCCAATCTTCCTTTGCGTTACTGGGATGAAGCTTTTCTCACCGCGTGTTATTTGATCAATCGCATGCCTAGCCGGACTCTTCACAATATGCCACCACTCACACACCTCCTTAATATCACTCCCGACTACTCTTTTCTTCGTGTCTTCGGATGTGCATGTTGGCCTAGTCTTCGCAAATATAACTCCCGGAAACTTGAGTTCCGCTCCAAGATGTGTGTTTTTCTCGGATATAGTCCGTTTCATAAAGGGTATAAGTGTCTTGACAAGTCCACTGGTCGCATCTATATCTCGCGAGATGTTGTCTTCGATGAAAAAGTTTTTCCTTTTGCGACTAGTGCGTGTCCCGATTTGTCTCTCTTAAATCCTCCTGTGACTTTTCCTTCCGATGAGCCAGTAGTTCAGGATGCTAATATGAGAAACTACAACCTGTGTTTTTTGTTTCCTGAATCTTATCCTACAGGTGCAGCAGCGCAGCCCTCTACGATCGGCACGACCGGCGCGAACGACATGCATGCTACACCGCCATGCGCCCAGCCGACCTGCACCACGCGGCAGACGGATGGCCCAGCCTGTGCTCCACCACCATCGGCTGCTGGGCGTCCTCCGCTGAGTCTGCTGGTGCTCGCTCGTTGCATGGGCCAGATGCGGTCAAGCCGCCAGGTGCCTCCGCGCCCGCGGCAGCTGGGCGAGTCGCGCCCGCTCCAGGCGCGCCCGATGTGCCCACATCCGACACGCCCCCACTCGACACGTCTACTCGCATGCATGCGCATGCAGATGCGACCGAAGGGGAATCGGCGGCAGTTTCTTCATCCTCGCCTGCGGCCGCTGTTCCTTCGTCGTCGCCTGCCACTTCGGCTGCACCACTGCCGGAGCGTACTCGCACACTCTCCCAGAACAACATCCGACGTCCGAAGATTCTCACGGATGGTACTGTCCGCTACAATCCGTATCGGCGCAGTTTCAGTGCTGTTGTCACCGTTCCGACTACGCATCGGCAAGCCCTTGTTGATCCTGCTTGGACAGCTGCCATGCGCGAGGAGTTTTCTGCTCTTCAGCGCACCTAGACGTGGTCGCTTGTGCCTCGACCCCCCGGCACCAACGTCGTCAGCTGTAAGTGGATTTTTAAACTCAAGGAAAGGTCAGATGGCTCTCTTGATAAGTATAAAGCTCGACTGGTTGCTCGTGGGTTTACTCAGCAATATGGTGTTGATTATGTTGCCACTTTTAGTCCGGTTGTTAAACCGGCCACTGTTCGGCTTGTGCTATCCCTTGCTGTTTCACAGGGCTGGTGTTTGCGCCAGATTGATGTCAGTAATGCGTTCCTCCATGGTCTGCTTGACGAGGATGTATACATGCAGCAACCCCCAGGTTTTGAGGATCCTCGATATCCCCACCATGTTTGCAAGCTTCGGAAGTCTATTTATGGACTCAAACAGTCCCCCCGGGCTTGGTACTCCCGTCTCAGTACTCGGCTGCAACAACTTGGTTTTCATTCATCCAAGGCTGACACCTCCCTCTTTATTTTTCGGCAAGGAGCTGTGGTCGTTTACATGTTGGTCTATGTTGATGATATTGTTATTGCTGGCTCTTGCCCCCGTGCGGTGGATCGTTTGCTTCGCACTTTGGCTGGGTCTTTTCCCATTAAAGATCTTGGTCGTCTTTCTTACTTCCTTGGGATTGAGGCCACCTACAATCCAGGGGGAATGGTGTTGTCTCAGCGAAAGTACGCTGATGATCTTCTTCATCGTGCTCATATGGAGAATTGTAAGGAGGTCTCTACTCCCATGTCAGTCACCGATAAGTTGGCAGCGAATCTTGGTACTCCCCTCACCGATGATGACGCCTTCCGTTATCGCAGTATGGTTGGAGGACTGCAATATCTTACACTTACTCGTCCTGATATTTCATTTGCTGTCAACAAGGTGTGCCAATATTTGGCCAAACCCACTAATGTGCACTGGGAGGCAGTCAAGCGCATATTGAGGTATATTAAGGGTACTCTGGCCACTGGACTCTCCATTCGCCGGTCAAGCTCCACACTTCTTAGTGTCTTTACGGATGCTGACTGGGCAGGATGTGTTGATGACAGACGCTCTACAGGAGGGTTTGTGGTTTTCCTTGGCCCTAATTTGATTTCATGGAGTGCTCGAAAGCAACCCACAGTTTCACGATCTAGTACCGAGGCAGAGTACAAGGCACTTGCAAATGGCACAGCTGAAGTCACTTGGGTACAAACTGTGCTTAGAGAACTGGGAGTGTTCCTACCACGACCACCGGTGTTATGGTGTGATAATTTGGGTGCCACCTATCTGAGTGCAAATCCAATATTTCATGCGAGGACAAAGCATATTGAGGTGGATTTCCACTTTGTGAGAGAAAAGGTGGCGCAAGGAGCTTTGGATGTTCGTTTTGTGTCCTCCGGTGATCAAGTGGCAGATGCCTTCACTAAACCTGCTACAAAGATCATGTTGGAGAAATTACGACGCAATCTCAACCTTGTGGCTGGTTGAGATTGAGGGGGAATGTTAATGTATATATGGCATATGATCGTATGTGTATCATATCCTGATTGTATAGCGTTTGTAGTGATTCTAGGATCATGTAGATTGATCCCACAGAGATTTACCTTGCTGTACAAGTTGTAATGCTAACCATATATTGAATGGAATGCCAAGAGGCAATACACGGCAAACATATTCTATCTTGTCAAACTCGGTGCAACGGAGTTATCAGACATTTCTTTCAAAACTAGCTCAACTAGTAATCTTGCACGTGCAATGCACGTCTCGTCGGAATTCAAAATTTAATACATAAACCTTGTAATTTGAATCTACATGTAACTACCTGTAATTCTACATGTGCGGTGATTCAGATTACCTCTTTCTCTACTATGTTGTAAATTTCCAGACTCATCCAATTTGAGGAGAGAAAAACATATCTTGCAACGGTGTGTGCTTCCATCAGTTGATTGGTTGAGCTTCTTCTCTGCGGTGTTGCATGTGTATTGATTGTTATATACTACTTATAATCCAATAAAACTGAATCATCTTTGTTGATCCATTACAACACATGGGCGTTATGCTAGTACTCCATCTTCCTCCTTCCCCCTTCGCCCGAACGTCCGTCGGGCCCAGCGCTTCTCCCTCCCTCCCTCTCTCTCTCTCTCTCTCTCTCTCTCTCTCTGCCCACTTGAGCTATGGAAAATTGAGCAGGCCAATCCAACTTGCATACTTGCACGATTTAACTCCCCCTTTGATTATTATTTCCTACCGTTGGTTTTAACATGTTAATTAAAAATATTTAGTTTAATCAACAAGGGTATTATGGTCCTGTGTGATTGTTTTTTCTTTCAGAAACTTTGTCAATTCACTTGGTCAAACCCTCACATCTCGCCTAACCCATCTCGCGAGACGGCGGCACCGGTGCGATGACCTGGGCGACGACGCAGGCACGAGGTCCTGGAGGCGAACCCACGGCTGGGCTTGGTCGTAGTGGCCGCTCCCCCACGGCCCGCTGACGCCAGCGCGAGGTCCTGGAGGCAAACCCCCGGCTGTGATTGGTCGTAGTGGTCGACCAACGGAGCAAGGTACCTTGCCCCCTGCCCTCATCACTTCCTTCCCTCCCTTCTGTCGACGGTAGGCGCCCTAAGGAATCCCTAAGCGAGCCAGGCGCTAGACATGTGGCAAGACACACAATTTATGCAAGCCCCCTTTTCCCCCTTGGATTACATATTATAACCTATCTTCAAAAGGACATTATCTAAGCACAGTACTGTTCAACTAATTTTACCTGATTTATTCAGCAGGAGTACATTCAAATTGGATTCATATTTGGACCTTTCATTTAAGTCATTAAGCAAAGAACCAGATCTGCGGCACAAGGAGCAGTGGGAAAAATCTTCTCAAGCTCAAAAGGGATTTAATTATGCTAGGTTGCTTGGATACGGTGATATAGGTTTCACTCCATTATCTGATGCCGAGGAATATTCACGTCATTCACGATACCTTGCGAAAGCAAATTCCCTTAATCTTTCAGAGATCGCTGGGATGAAAATAATGTACGCAAATTTCCGATGTTATAACAAGGGGTTATTTTACTTCTTACAGTTTATCTGTGCACATGATTACTTTTTCAGTTTTCTTCACACTGTTTTTGTTGCCTGCAGTCTTATGCTCTCTACAATTGCAGTTATCGTGGTGGAGTTCATAGTGAAGGGCGCCCAGTTATGGTTGTTGTTGGTGCACACTTTCTTCTTCGCTGCCTGGATCTTGAACGGTTTGTTCTACATGTAGTGAAGGTAATCATGCAATTGAAATAAGTGTTGCCTAACAGAACTTCTGCAGCCACAGTTCATGTGATGTGCCATGTACCAATGCCAAATTATCTTCTTGCAGCTCGGGTGGAACCCTAGCCGCCGCCGCCGCCGCCGCCCCCACCAACGCCACCTTCCCCTTGCCGCCGCTGGCAGACGTGGCGGCGGCGGGATTCGCTCCCTAGTGTACGCATCGGCTCTCCTCTCCCGCATCCTCCCCTGCTTCAACGACGACCCCCGACCCTCCTCGCTGGAGCCTTCCAGCTGCGCTGTGCCTCCCCTTGTCGACGGTCGTGGCTCCCCGGATCCCCTCTGTCGTGGTCCAGCGGTGGCACCTCCTTGCATCGGCCTTCTCTGGCTGGCGGGGACAGTGGCGGCTCCTCTCAGATCGGGGAGCTCGTGCGGTACGGCTCCGCCTCGCTCGTTCGGCGGTGGCTGGGTAGCCCTCGTCCGGCAGTTGCAGCAGCAGGTGGCTGCTGCTCCCTAGTGGCCTGGGTCGTCACCGCCTCCTCGTGGTGAGGCGGGCTGCTCGTTGCAACCGTTTTCCCCGGCTGCGGGCTGCCACCCCTTCGTTGGATCTGGTGTCTCCGGCTGCCCCTGCCGGCTTGTTTCTTCGGCACCCCCATGGTCCGGCTCTTGCTAGCGCTGCTCAGGTGTTGGGCTGCGGCGGTGGGTGGCCAACCTCCTCGGGATGCGATTTGGAGGAGGCAAATGCCGGGTGAAAGCTCAATCGACGGCGACGCCTACGGGCGCTATTTCCTTCTTGGAGGCGTCGAGTTGGCACTGCTACCCTCCCCCCCCCCCCCCCCCCCCCCCCCCCCCCCCCCCCCTCTTTATCCTGAGAGAAATCTCGGACCCGGGGTCCCCGAGTCGGACGGTGTCGACGTCTCCACGTCATTTCCTCGTTGAGGGCATCGTCTTGGATTGTTCTGCTCTAGGCGGATCTGCCTCTTGCTGCTCCTTCTTCACCTCGGTTTTGATCCTAACAGGCCTTTGTCCTAGGAGACTCGGTTGGCGCTTGTCTGGACGTCCTGGGGTGGCCTCGACGACTAGCTACCGTTCGACCTCGGCGGCAATACATCGGTATTGCGCCCTTCGGTCTCGGTGGCGCGTTGTCTTTCGGCTTCGCCGGCGGCACACCGGTGCCACCGCACCAACTCGGCTATCCGACGCCCTTCGTTCATGCCATTGACGCTTCTCGGCATGCTCCTACTTCGATTATCCTTATGGACAGGGCTATGCTTCATGGTGGCCCAGACGACGCTCGCGTGGATGTCCTGGGGTGGCCTCGGCGGCAAGCTGCCCTTCGACCTTGGCGACGGTACACCGGTGTCGTGCCCTTCGATCTCGGTGGCGCGCTGTCTTTCAGCTTCGACGGCGGCACACGGGTGTCGCCGCACGAACTCGGCTATGCTACGCCCTTCGTTCGTGCCAATGATGTTCCCCTGCGAGCTGTTGTTTTTGGTGCCGTTTTCTTCTCCCTAGGCCTTCTTGGGGTTCTCTGTCGATGGTGGAACGAGCTGCTCAGCGGAGCTCGCTCCTGAGGTGTTGGTTACCAGGGGTTTTCGGTTTAGTCTCTGTGCCAGCCTTCCCCTCCGTTTACTCCTTTCTTTTTCTAGTGTTTGGCTCTCCTCGTGGGCGCCGTCCTCTGTAATTTTCTTTTGCACCTTGTGTGCGCCTTCATGTACTTGTACTGACTGCCAAGTCACTCTTCGAGTTGGAATATAACAAGCGGTGGGGTTTGACCCCCCCGTCAATCTCGAAAAAAAAAATTTTATCTTCTTGCATATGTCCTGAAGTCCTGGACTGCTGTTGTTTGCAGATACTTGAATGATATTATTTGTGGAGGTAGGGCTAGGAAGTTAGATTAGCTTGGCCAAAGTATAGGGTTTTCTGTGCTCTCTGTATTTCCTAAATGTCATGTCTAGTTTCTAGTGTATTTTATGCTTGTCATACTTGGTTATACATTAATATCAGTAGTCTGCTTAGTACGAGGGTTTGGGATTTTCGCTTCAGCCTTGATCTATCTGCGGCATGGTTCAGTGCCTAATTCTGATTGGAGAGAACGCTCAGTAATATGGGCATAGCAGAGATGAGCAACCTTTTCATAACCTGATGTGTGTTTTATTCTTCAAATCCAAGTACTAGTCACACGGGTGTCGCTAAGAAGCTAGTGTCAGTGTTAGTTCTTCTATAGTTCAGTGCACTTGTTCGTAGGGATTGTAGGCTATTTGTAGTCTTTTCGGCACTAGATCGGTTCCTTAAGTAAAAGGGAAAGTACACACAGATGCTAATTAGCCTAGTAACTGCACCAAATAATCTCTCTTGTTCCTTCTGTTGAACCAATGGTTGGAAGGAATTAAGGTTTGGTGGTTGGTTTTGTAGATAGCCTAGCTTTATTTGGTAACACATCTGGTATCTGGGTTTTTTTTTTTTGTCAGGTTCACATCCACGTGTTCTCTCTGGAACTATGCTCTTGTCAGAACCCAGGGAGATAAGTTACTCGAGAGTGTCAAACTGCATATGATGTACTTTCTATTTACACTGATCATGCAGTTTCCACTATGTGGATGTTCCTTGCTTTAAAGTTTGTCGAGGAAAAGGATGTGTGCTTTCAATCTTTCATACTCCCTCTGTAAAGAAATATAAGATCATTTAGATCACAGTGATCTAAACGATCTTATATTTCTTTACAAAGGGAGTACTTGATTAGTTATCCTACATTAAGTGGCTGATTCGAGTATTGTATTAAGTAGCTTACTGGCAAATATGCCCGTGCGTTGCAACGGGAGATAAGTTTCCATGCCCTATTTGTAAAAGGAAGAAGTGCAAATCACCAATCGAGATCTTTCCCGTTGCCTGACACGAGTAATTGAAATTCTCTTAGTGCATACAAATACCAAAGCAATTAGAGCGAAGCATAACATTCCAGCTCTGTAGGATCACAAACAATGATGCAGATACCCCAATCATGATCATAAGCTATAATAAAGTTTTTGTTTCTTATTATATGTATACCATGGAAAAAGTTCATAAAATCTGGCAATCAAGCAAAAAGTCAGGTGGAATTCTTTCTTCATATAGAGGCAAGGAGAGGAGCGGTAGTATGATGAGAGGGCGGGGAGAAAAGGCTTCCATGAAAACGTAATAATTCACATCATCAAGAAGCACAAGAAATAAAATCATTACATTATATATCATAGTATATATGTGCCAAGACCATCTTTACTCTCTTGGTGCTTCTCATATTAATTATATTTCTATCTCAATTACACGTCATGGATAGGAGCAAGCTTAACGATTGTGTGATATATATGTGCCCATCAACATAACATAGATCCCATGATTCACTGCTAATGTGTGGAGATGGTGCATTGGTGATTTCAGCTTATCGTAGCAAAAACTAAAAATGTACCTTGTACATAACATTTTTTGTGCTATTTAGGAGAGGAACATGAGCTAAGATCTTTCTAATTAATAGATTCTTATCAGCACAACATGATGCATCTACTAAACCTTATAAAAGAAACATCTGCTCTTTTTTTATAGTGAGGTTAAGAATGTGTAGAATCAACAAATATCAGATATGTGGATTATAATAAAATATTAGGGAATATAAAAACTACTTTGTTATTGTTACCTTTTTTGAGAATGTGAATTTGTGCGCTTAAGAATGTGAATCTTTCGTAAGATGATGAAGCCAACATTAGAATTGAAATCTATTCTAATATGGAATCTGTGCAGGCAGTGTCGATCAGAATATGCTGAAGCTAGCATTTATTAATCTACTTTAGGTTACCATTTGTAACAAATATAATTCACCATAATTTAACTCTACATGGAACTAAACTGAGTGAGAGTTTGTATCTAAAGCAGCAACTGATCAAATCAGGCCATTTGGAAGTTGTGAACATAAAGGCAAAGCCACAGAAGCAGGTTGAAGCCAATAGATTTTAGACTTTGTTTGGCACCATCCGATTTGAATCATTGACTCTTGCAGCTGCCGCCACATCCTCTTGTTTCAATATTGCCGACACTTCACACCACCGGGCGAGCTATGTGAGTGAAATCTGTCGCTCAAGTGTCGTAGCTACGTGCCTGTACTGGCTGCCGCCGCACGGCGTTACAGACCAGAGACGAGGCAGGATGAGAGAAGAATCTACCCAGACTGCAGCTAGAACTACAAATTTTTAGTACTATGTGATTTTTGTAGAGTACATTACACTGAAATTAATAACCAAGTCAATGATATTCGAGGACAAATTTTCACCACAACGAATCAAGTGGTACCGAATCAAAGAGAAATAATATGGAGGGAAAGAGAGATTGCATAGGCACGTACTGAGAGACTGCATAGGCACGCACTTACATATCCATGTTGACATTTACACAAAACAAAATGCGTGAGGTGGAGAGCACAGCAAGTCTCAGAGCTGTGCATCAGTTCAGCTGGAATGCTGGATGTTAATTCAGGTTACCACACACAAAAAGGAGATGCCAAAAACAACACACCGCACGCAGGTTCAGCAGCTGCAGTTCGGTAACTTCAATCAACAGCTGCCGGCTAAGCACGGTAACAGCACGCACGCCCACATCTGCTTGCCACCCGACTCGTTTCGGCTCAAGTAGGTCACGGCCTACTACTTCATCACCAACCCGACTCGATCCCAGTGGCTAGAAGCGCTTCCAGTTATCTAGGAGACCAAGGATCAAATCCCTGCGAGATCACCGTTCCTTCTACTATTTATTTTAAGTGTTTTATAGGTGCACGCTAATGGGCCTGCTCCGTGTGTGCGTCCCCGTGATTTCTGCCCCAATGGGCCGGCCTAGCGCGGCTCCGTGTGTGTGCGTCTGGAGAGACGGACTCCAGACGATTCTGATCCATTACGAACGCCAAGAAATTTTTCTTCTTCCTCCTACTCAGATGTATTTTTAAATCTCAGCTGTCAATCTTTATGGTTAACACAAAATCAACGGATAAGAAGGGGTGACGGAAGGAGAACTAGGAAATCTTCCTCCCTTTAATAGTAGGTATAGATGAAAAGTTGCACATTCATTCACTTTTTTTTTGGACCGGAAAGAAATTCTTTCACTGTGTTGCTAACTCAATGAATTTGCGATTATTGTCAGATTCTGCACTGCAATGCAAGCTCCGTTGTGTCCTTGTTATCACTATGAGGTATTACCTGTCTTCTATCAAAGATGACATGTAAGAAGGTCAGCTGCACAGTCGAATTCTTTAAAGGCAGATGTATATCTCCTTGATTGCGATGATTTCTTAGCTGCAAACAACAAAAGGAACTATGATTCACAATCCTGAAGTGCAGAACATGAGACTCTCTGCAACAATGCCAATGCATGTGGTCTTCTTCCACATTACGCCGAGTGAAATGAGTATTCTGCTCATCAGTTATTGGTAGTTTCTGCTGTCTAGCTACTTTCTTTGGCATTTTTAGACAAGCTTCAGCATGACTGTACCTCACGTGACCGATTCTTCAGTAGTAGTCCAGCTGTGTATCGGCTTTGTAAACGAATGCGGTACTGAGTTGATATGTGCTAGCGCTGGCGAGGATTGGTTGGTGTTACCTTGTTGTAATTTGGCTAGTTGGTAGAGTATTAACATCTTAGGACTTGTAATATTCGTGAATATGGGAAGCTATGCACATGGACATGTTAGGCTTAATATGTGGGTACTGAACCTGGCGTACGCACGCTTGGGGGCTTTCTTTTCATGGCCGTTTGGGTCTGGATCCAAAGCAAGTTAGTTGAACATGTGTATATGTGTGTTCCTTGTCGGCCTCAGACACCCCGGGTGCCGTGAGAGGAAAATACCATCATTTTCTTCATCACAATCTCTTGCTGATTGTAATTGTTTCCCCAAGTCCACACTAATGGGAGGCCACTGGAATGTTCACAGATAGTTCTAATGAATTGTCCACCCCAAGTAAAATTATTGATCAATAAGAACAGAAAACACTAATACGGATGCTACAATCCTTCGTAATCAACAGTAAGGGGTAGAGATCAGAAATTCACAATACGCGAAAAGGCCAATGTAGCTTAAACAAAGATGCTGAAAAAATTATAAGAATGCCACGTGATAATTGTATCTTGAATGAAGTGACATTTGGTTGGAAATAAGAATGTCAACGTCCCTGTCTTATCTCGGAATCAAATCATGCAAATTCCGGACAACCCAAAGTGCTAGTAGTGGGATCGGGCAACCCATAGTGCTAGTAGTGGCATCACAAGACTCATAGTGCTAGTAGTGGCATCACATGACCCACAGTTGGGGACAGCAATGGGGCCCCATACTCGCCATGTCTTAGTCGTCCGGACCAGTAAAGGTAGTTTTCTGATCGGACTACCCATACTGGTAGTGTTGGACGTGGTCCGGGCTTCCAATATTAGTAACTGTGGGTTCGAACGACCCATGGTGCTAGAAGGGATCGTGCAACCCATAGTGGTAGTACTACGATCGGACGACTCATGGTGGTAGTTGTGGGTCCGGACGGCTGATAGTGCTAGACGTGGTCCAGGCGACACGTACCCATAGTCGTGTGTCAATAAAACCTTTATTGTTAGTACGTGATGGAGCTAAATCCAGCAGATCTCTAGTTAGGGGATCCTAAGCTAGATGTCTTGGAGCGATGGTAATAGAGACACAGGGTTTACCCAGGTTCAGGCTCTCCAAAGAGATAATACCCTACGTCCTGCTTGTGTTTATTGCATTGGAGTGTGTACACAGTACAAGTAAACTACCAAAAGATTATAACTTATGTCTATGAGCCTGGCCCCTCGGTTTATATAGGATAACGGGGGGAAGGGGTCCTAGGGTACCAGATCCATGTCGGCTACGTACAGGAGATCGATTCCTACCCTAATCTAGCGTCTTGTCGTACACGCCAAGTCCGACAAGGGGTCCTCATCCCGGCCCACCAGGCTAGGAGTCGACGTGGTGAGAGGCCCCTCAGCCAAGATACTATCAGTAGTCCCTAAACCGGTCTTCCAGCTGACAGCACCTCAGCCAACCCGAGCTGCTCGTCTACGTCGGTCGCCGGTCTTGAAACTGGTTCAAGGAATGCATCTCCTTGCAGTCAAGTCTTGATGTCGGACTGCATTCGAGGTGACCAACCCGTCATATTCAGCGAGCAGGAGACCTTGGTTGCAGAAGAGCCAGGGACCCATGTTCATCGCAGTGTTCCAATCTCCTAGGCACCCGAACTGGATCATGAAAAGATTGTCCTCAATCTTGCGCTAGCGAGGTTCCCTTGCCGGGTTCCACGTGGATCTCATGTCTGCATATAGAGCGGATGGGCTAAAACCCTTATCAGTATGTACTTTGGCGATCGCCAGCCACTTCGCCGCAATATGTTCTTCCTTAAACTCTTCTTCCCAGACAAACTGTTCTTCCTCATCCTCCTGGAGCTCCAGTCGGCTCAGCAAGTCTTCCACCGGTTCCTTATGATTCCTCGATCCTCCTGGTTCATCCTGCGTTGCCATCTCAAGTCACCCTTGAGAAACCCTAACCCTCTTGCAGAGGAAGAACAAAACCCTTCGCACCCTCACGCGATCGCCGGATCGGAATATCCGAAGCAAGGAAGTGAAGCGGGAGGGGATTGATGATTGATCGGTGGGAGTAGATGACTCTCGGCGGGGGCGCCGCCGGAAGAACTCGAAACCCTAAAGGGGAACAACGTCCGGCCAGCAGAGTTTATCCTAGTTCATATTACTTATAAAACCCTGTAAATTGTTGGTGCGTCTTAAGCTGTCAAGAACTGAACAAAGGCAGCTCTCGTTTATTTTTCTTCTAAATTTTTTTCTCATACAAGATGTGGCCTATGGTGTAAACGAATTTGATGGGCATGTGAATGCAAGCTTCTGACATTTGTAGTGTACATGTGCTGCAGTCTACTCTTGGGTTAAATGTGTAGTGTTTGCTGTTGTCCACTATTTTCTTTGCAAGATATGTTATCAACAATTTGGCATGAATATGTCAGGTTTGTCAAAGAGACAAACCCATAAGGTTTGACAATATATGTTGGCCAATTGTCAGATAGCAACAATAAAGGATGCCTTCATTTTTAAGTTGCGAAAACATTCCAGGTAGCAAAAGAGAGTAAGGGACAAATGCACAAGGTTCAGTTCATGCGCACAATCTGAATACATGCATCAACAGTTCACATCTTTGTTTCTGAAACCCCTCTCCTATCCATATTACTTATAGTGATGGTTGAAAGAAGTAGTCGAGAAAGATTCAAAGATACCTCACAAACAGTTACAACAAAATAAAGAGATCCAAATAGGTACAGTTTGTTCATCAGATCAATTTTCGTTCAAATTTTTACAGCCTAAAGAAAACTTAGAACTTGAATAAAGCTTCATCCATCGCAATGGAGCGAAATATGATCTTGACAGATTTCATGTTGACAAATTGCAATTTCGTACATCACTCAATCAAATTTACAGTACCAAGCACTACCACTAAGATCATTGCTGCACGCGTATACATCACACATCGATCTTCACACCCATGCCCTCGAAACTCAAGAGGATCAATCTCCAGGCGTGACGGACGGCCGGAGTTCGTTGTCATGGGCGACCACGCAGTATCACGAGGATGTCGGTCGGATAGCCGGTGTGCCGGCTGCGAGGATGACGCGTCGGCATGCCGCGCGGCTGCCGTCAACAAGACATCGTGCAGTTTGTCGTCGCCATGACTAACTGCGCGCGTGCCGGAGCATATGGATGGGTAGCCCGCGCTGGTGCATTGAGGAGGACGCGCCGTTGTGCAGCACGGCCGCCGCCAGTGAGAGGTCGTGCGGAACCCTATTTTTCCGATGGGATTATATATCGATCGTCAAGAGAGAGAGGATGGGAATCAGAGTGGTCCGGTTCTTTTGGCAGATTCTCCCAGAATCTTGAGAATCGGGCCTCCCCCAGCTTCTCCCAGAATCTTGAACCCATATTTTTTTTTTTACAATCCCGGCTAGTTAAGATGTAAACAAGTAGGATTGTCAAAAAAAATATGGGTTCAAGATTCTGGGAGAAGCTGGGTGGAGAGTCGATTCTCAAGATTCTGTGAGAATCGGCCAAAAGAACTGGACCTGGGACTCGTCTGGGGGGAGAGAGACGTGTGGGGTCAATCCTGAACACTGTTAAATGATGAATCTACCCTTTCAAAAGAAATAAAAAAAACAATTACAAGTCCTGGTCCCACGTAATTTTTGTACCGGACCCACAGTTACTTGTATTTTCAGTCTAGTAACTCATATTTTACCACCGTTGGATTAGAGTGAATGAACGGCTCCTAAAATTACCAATCACCGTAAAACTTATCTTTAGTATTATCCCATAATCAGGGTGAACAATGAGACACCGCATCAGTTCTCTTGACAATGAGTTACAAAGCACTCTACAGCAGATATTGCCCAAATTCCACCCGCAAAAAATAAAATAAAGATATTGCCCAAATTCCTTAGAAGAAACAGCAATACCATGGAAAATACAAAAACCCACAAACTAGCGCCTCCTTGCCAACTACCAGAGGTAGGGTTAACTCTGCGTAACCAAATAGCAGGGAATCAGTGTGCTGCTGCTACTCTATCAAAGCGCCTCACATTTGCTCCCAGATGTTGATCAATTAATCATCAGCCTGTCCCTACCACATACACAAACTCAGAAACTCGGCACGTTTCTGCATCGGAATGGCCAGGAATTAACATCCGGGGCCGTAGCACGCTCAGCTGAGCATAAATTTGACAGGGCACCCCAGGTGATCACCAGGAAAATCCACAGAGCACCTGGTGAGCAACTCAGAAATCAGAATCACGCGCTCGAAGCCCTCGAACTCTGACCGAGACATCCAAATAACACAGCAACGCAGCAGAAGTAAATGAAATCGCGAAGTCGAGGGGCGATGGTGGTGGTGGAGAGGGGACGAGACATCACCTAACCTTGACCGGTTCAGGGCGTGGACGCCGAGGCGGGAGATCCTCGACAACATCTTCACCGGCGGTTGGGAGGATCAGCGGAGGAAGAAGAGCCGTTCGATTTCGCTTGAGAACGGATTATAGGTGTCAACCCCGTCCCCGGCAAGGCGTCTCCCAGCAAGCCCCGTGTACAGTTGTACACAGGGTGGCCCGCGTAGGGCCCCATGTGCTGTTCACGCACATGGGGTGGCTCGTTTGGCATGTCTGTGTCAAAGTCTTTGACACAGGCGTGTGGCAGTAGATTGGCAATTAACCCCTGTTGCAACAGGGGGTTGTCAAGTCCTTGTACTAGATAATAGTATTCTAATGCCTTGTAGTCCATAAAGATCAATGGAACGCTCACAGTGATGAGTAGCGAGTGTTGCCAGACCAGAATTATCTTCCTCCTTCTTCTCTCCCTCGCTCGCTCCCCTGCTTCGGCTCCTCTGCCCGGCAACGCTCCTTCCCTTCCAAGGGTAGGTGGGTGGCCGGCGGCGAGAGGTCAGAGTGGGCTGACAATTGGTATCGGAGGAACCGTCACGGCCGTGATCGCAAGCCAGGTCACTCCCAGCAGCAGGGCGGGCCTGCGCGCAGTTCCAGCAATGGTGATGACCAGAACAAGTGTCACTACTGCAGCAAGCCGGGTCGCTGGACCCGCGAATGCCGCAAGCGACTGGACGACGAGGTAGCCACGGCTGCGGCAAACCTCGTCCAAGCTGACGTAGACAGTGGGCCAGCCATGATGATGGCATACGTCGAGTCCGTGCAGGAGGCACGGAGCCCGTCAGCAGGAACCATCCCTGCAATGGTAGGCAACACCCCGACGACGTCGTTCTCGAGGCCTATCGATTGGGAGGCAATGAAGGCTCAGGCGTGGGGAAGCCTTGCCCCGGCAACCGTGTCCACGGGAACACAGATCATTGCCCCAGCAAAATCGTCCCCGCTGACACCAACCGCGGCCCCGACAACGTCGGACCCCGTGAAGGCCATGCGAGAGGACACGACGCATTTGGTGGACCACGCTTCGACCATGATGCTGGCGACCATCGAGTCCGTGCAGCTGTGCATGGTGACTCAGGTTGGCCACACCCCAACAACAAGGTGTTCAGGATCAACCGCGTTGGCGGGAGAGGGCTCCCTGTCAACAGCGCGTGCGTGCGGCTTCGTCTTCCTCAACGAGGAGAGAGCCGTGACCACACCCGTGCTTGTCGGGGACAAACACAGCGAGGGTTGGTTCCTCGACACCGGTGCCACGAACCACATAACGGGTTCTGTCGACGCGTTCGTGGAGCGGGGCCGCTCAATCACCGGGAAGGTACGTTTCATGGATGGCTCAGTGGTTAACATCCACGGGCGCGGGACCGTTGTCTTCGCCGACAACAGAGGCGATCACAGGGCATTCACGGATGTTTACTTCATCCCGGCGCTCAAGAGCGGCGTTGTGAGTGTCGCCAGCTCGACTAGGGCTGGTTCGACATCGGCATCCACCGCGGTGTGCTCACCGTACGCGATCAGCAGAAGAGGTTGATCATCAAAATAACCCGCTCACCGAATCGCCTCTACAAGCTTTTCTTTTGACCCGTGCATCATGTGTGCCTTGTCGTGGGACAATTCTCTGATGCTTGGCGTTAGCATGCCCGGCTTGGATACCAGCACTTCGACGGGCTGCGAAAGATGGCACGTGGCGATCTCGTTCGTGGGCTGCCTCACATCATGCACGCCGACGAGCTGTGCGATGCGTATCTTGCCTGGACGCAGCGGCGCCTGCCCTTTCCCGAGAAGGCAAGTTACCAGACGAAGAAGTCCCTAGAACTGGTTCACGGGGACCTCTGCTGCCCGATCACCCCGGCAACGCCAGGAGGGCGTCGCTACATCCTGCTGCTCGTCGACGACTACAGCAGGTTCATGTGGACGATGCTTCTCACCTCCAAAGATGAGGCAGAGCAGGCCATCGTCAAGCACCAAGCTGCAGCAGAGGCGGAGTGCGACCACAAGCTATGGGTGATGCGTACGGATCGTGGCGGCGAGTTCACGCTGACCACCTTCTACGAACACTGCGACGAGAAAGGGGTGTAGCGGCACCTCACTACTCCGTACTCACCACAACAGAATGGCGTCGTCGAGAGGAGGAACCAAACGGTGCTCGGGGTGGAACGCTTCATGCTCAAGGCAAAGCAGGTGCCGAGCATATATTGGGGGGGGGGAGGCCTTGCTCACGACCGTCTTCATCCTCAACCTCTCCTTCACGAGGAGCATCGATGGCAAGACGCCCTACAAGGCGTGCTATGGGAGGAAGCCTGACATGCGTTTCCTCCACACCTTTGGCTGCGTCGGGCACGTCAAGACGGCGCGCCCACAGCTCAAGAAGCTCGATGACAGGAGCACCCCAATGGTGTTCATGGGCTATGAGATGGGCTCGAAGACGTACAAGATGTATGACCCCATCTCAAAGCGTGTACACGTCCCACGTGACGTCGTCTTCGACGAGGACGCGCGCTAGAGTTGGGAGGCACCGGGGGAGGCCCCGGCAAGCAGCTCCTTCGTCGTGGAGTATCCACCATACTCCAGGACCCCGGGAAGGATGTCCTTGGGAAACACTACCCCGAGAAGTCCCTCTTCAGGTAGTACAGTGTCAGGCACAACATCCCAGGGAATGACATCTCTGGGATTAGTGTGGCGCCCCCGGTCCAGACCGTGGACTAATCATACACGCAACATGCACGATCAAGATCGGTGACTCACGGTAGGATATCACAACACAACTCTACGACACAAATTAAACATAAATCTTTATATTACAAACCAGGGTCACGAGGACCCAAAATAAAATAGTACAAATACAAGTAAGTCTAGGTACAGACGAAGTTAGACAAATTTGCCTTAAGAAGGCTGAGCAAAACAACGACAACTGATCAAAAAGGCGCAGGCCTCCTGCCTGAGGCCTCCGATCTACTCCTGGTCATCGGTCTCCACGTAGTAGGCACCGTCGGGGATCTCCGGCTCTTGGGCTCCGTCATCTGAATGCAGCAACCGGATGGAGGAAAAATGTAGCAAAGCAACCGTGAGTACTCATCCAAAGTACTCGCAAGACTTACATCAGAACTATGCTAAATATGCATCGGCGTCAAAGGAATGGGGCTATATCTTTGGACTATACTGCAAAAATGCCAGAGTAGAGGGGGGAAACCTATCCTATCGAAGACTAGCATCTTGCAGTATCAGAAGAGAGTAGCATATAATAACATATAGTAGTATGTAAATATATATCAGCAATGCCCAGAGATCCTTCCTCGACTACCCAGCGAGAAAGTGATTTCGGAGCAATAATAACAGTTAAGCATTACTATAGTATCCAGTTCTAGTTGTGGTAGATCAGGATACAACTCCGAGTGTCCTGTTACCGTGGACACGGCTATTCGAATAGATTACTTCCCTGCAGGGGTGCACTACTGTTACCCAGCACGCTCGATTACCTTTGGCCGGACACACTTTTCTGGGTAATGCCCAGCCTCGAATAATCGACATGCCATAGTCCTACCTAGGCTCTGCAAAGAGGTCAGCACGCCGGTCTACATCCTAAGCACGAAGGGGTCATGGGCCAATCGCCCTAAGCACTCCTGTGCGTTGCGAATGCGGCCGGGACCAAGCGTGCCTCTCGAATACACAAGCTGTAGGGGATATGCTCTAGAGCCAATAATAAATGTTATTATTTATCTCCATGTTAGTAATTAAGTTTATATTTCGTGTTATAACTGATATGGTTCTCGAGTCTGCAATAACCACAAGGCTTGGACGGAAACTCATATGCACGTGTGGAATAATAAACGATAAAATGTATTCCTAGTCTGGCCTCTAAGACTAGCTCAGGTGTTACATGATGGTTTTGTTTTCCTGGTCATGGGCATGAATATGCTGGCAACTTTGAGGGCACAATGTTTGGAGAACACTTGTGTTGAATCGACCCGATTGATGTTATGCTATGAGATATCTTCGTCACAAGTTAATGATTTATAACACAGAGAAAGTTAACGTTTGCATAATTCCTTAGACCATGAGAGTATCGAGTTTCTTCATGCTTGCTACATGAACTTTGGGGTTTGTTAAACGTCATTCTTAAATGGGTGGCTATTACGGCGGCTTACGGGTTCATGGAAAAGTATGACAAGTAACTTGATAGCTCAATATTGGGATTTGCTCCTCCGACGATGGAGAGATATTCTTTGGGCCCTCTCGGTGTTACAGTATCCATCATCGTATGGCCAGACACAGCGTGATATGATCACGGGGATTCCGGAATGAGGGAACGAGAAAAGTGAACAATACTGGTAATGAGGTAACTGGTATAGTGGACAAAGTTGTTGATCCACGGGGATGCTGATAAGCCTCACCTCGGGTGTTTATAAAATATCGCGAGGCAACAGGAATAGCACACGGCAACTAGAGGTTCAATCGAATATTTATTCGTGTGGGTATAGGGGTCAATATGGGTGTCCATGGCTCCGCTATTGATCATTGATCGGAAAGTGTTCCGATCATGTCTATACTTCACCGAACCTATAGGGTCACACCCCCCCCCCCCCCCCCCCCCCCCCCCCCCCCCCCCCCCCCCCCCCCCCCCCCCCCCCCCCCCCCCCCCCCCCCCCCCCCCCCCCCCCCCCCCCCCCCCCCCCCCCCCCCCCCCCCCCCCCCCCCCCCCCCCCCCCCCCCCCCCCCCCCCCCCCCCCCCCCCCCCCCCCCCCCCCCCCCCCCCCCCCCCCCCCCCCCCCCCCCCCCCCCCCCCCCCCCCCCCCCCCCCCCCCCCCCCCCCCCCCCCCCCCCCCCCCCCCCCCCCCCCCCCCCCCCCCCCCCCCCCCCCCCCCCCCCCCCCCCCCCCCCCCCCCCCCCCCCCCCCCCCCCCCCCCCCCCCCCCCCCCCCCCCCCCCCCCCCCCCCCCCCCCCCCCCCCCCCCCCCCCCCCCCCCCCCCCCCCCCCCCCCCCCCCCCCCCCCCCCCCCCCCCCCCCCCCCCCCCCCCCCCCCCCCCCCCCCCCCCCCCCCCCCCCCCCCCCCCCCCCCCCCCCCCCCCCCCCCCCCCCCCCCCCCCCCCCCCCCCCCCCCCCCCCCCCCCCCCCCCCCCCCCCCCCCCCCCCCCCCCCCCCCCCCCCCCCCCCCCCCCCCCCCCCCGGGGCTGTTCGAGGGTCCTCCCGAAGGGCTGTCCGTGACACCGTCCGAGGGACTGTCCAACCGCCTCCTGAAGGGCTGTCCGAGGGGTAGATGAGGGAGAACATCGTCGCGGTTGGGAGGTTGTAAATTCTAGCTGCAGGGATCTGCACTGATGATCTACATCGACTCTACTTCCGCTGCGCTACGAGTCGGTAATGATCAGATCAAAAACCTTGTATGCATCTTCATAGTGGTCCTGGGCTGGTGCGTTGGTCAGAATTTTTTTGTTTTCTGTTGTGTTACCCTACATGAGATGTATGGGTGTTGCACAATATAATTTTGTAGTAGATGAGTTCTACTACTGAAAATTATTTATGCGGATAGTAGATAAAATCTATTACCCGATGTTCTTGTTGCTTCGCTAGAATTTGCGTATTTCTGATCTTGAAACGGCATGGTGGAATCTTACAAAGTTCTGGCAATCTGCGATCCTGATTGATCAACGAAGTGCTAACAGTTCTTTGGGTTCCACCATAGTTAAGAGAAAGATGAAATTTCGCAGACTAAAGGAAAATGCAGGTATGATCTGCACGGGAGTCACGCGTATGGCGAAGGTCAGTATGGGGTTCGAGATTTTATTATCTCGTGCTTCATACACCCCGCAAAGTTAATCTAGCGGCTTGAATAAGCATACTTGATGATAAACGTTGGTAGCTTCAGTTTGTTTCGAAACCTTAGAAGCCACATAAAATGAAATATTGTATGAACCGATTAGAGGCGTCTAACTTTGTTTTGCATGATGACATGAGATGTGCATATGATGTGGTATAGTCTTTGTCATATTTAATTTGATTATGTATGAGATGACTATATAATGTAAATTAATTAACATGACCTGCATGTCATGATTCGGCATGATGGCTGGAGCCAAATGATTGTCACTTTTAATGACCTGCGTGTCAACCTTATGTAATGCACTAAATTTATTAGCTATAGAGATAACAATATTATCTGGTGCATCGACAAGGTGGTGGCAATCTTCGCGAAGGTAAACACCGACGCAAATGCCAAAGACGAAGAAATAAAAGACTTCTCCGCCAGAAAGGGCTATACCATATCATGCTATTATAAATTGCCTGAGATGTTTATCCCCTATGATGCACCATTTTGATTGCACGGTAGTCGCTTTTATTAGGGTGATCTCTCACTTAAAATATCAAGTTGTTAGTGTTCTCCCTGTAACATCCCCAGCCTCTCACCACAGTGATCACCCTCTGATCATGCCAAGTCATCATCATTAATCCATAAGATAAATATTTCAACTTCCAATTCCAATTCCAAACTCAAGTCAAATATTTATTTCTCCAAGTTGCAAAACTAAAATGTCCATAATGTTGCAAATAATCTCAGGGCAATTATAAAATTGAAACCAACATTTTTGGAAATCCTAAATTGCCCCTGGAAATTATCTCAGTGGTCCAGAAGCATTTATTTTGTTCCTTCCTTTTTCAAAAAAATGCTTAGACATTTTCAAGTGTCCAGAAACTTTTTGTGCAGAATCATAATATGGTGCATGGTTTTTTGTGCAAAGTTTCCCTCCTAGCAGAACTCATTTGATAGCTCAAGTAATTTGCAACAGGAGCTAATCTTTTCAGAAAAGGGAAAAAGAGAGTAATTTTCCTGTGCACTCACCGGCCCAGCGCCACAGTAACCTTTCAGCTGGCCCAGCCCAATGCACAGTCGTCATCCCCCTCGCTGTCGACGCCGGAGCCGCCCCGATCGCCGACGCCGCACGCGTCGCCCATCCGCTCTCCTCACCGGTGGATAAGGATGCCCTTAGCCTCGCCTTGAACCATAGCACCTCCCCCATTCCTTTCCTCCTCTCCCCCTCGCCTTCTCCCTCCCCGCGATGAGCCGCATGTCGCCGACGCCATGGCCGGGATTTAGCGTGGCAACCGGGCCTCGCTCGCCTCTCCGACGCTTCCATCGCGTTCGCGGGCCTCGACCACGTCCTCTACATCGACCAGTGCGGGCCGGGGAGCGCCACATTGAGGGATCACCGTCGCCGTCCACCTCGGACCGCCGCCGCCTCGCTCTGTCGATCCGCCGTCCCCTGCTGCTCCTAAACTTCCGACGAGCCCTCGTGTGCTCTCTAGGTGAGCCCCGCGTCTTCCCCTCTCCCTCCCGTGGTTTTCCCTCTTCTATCACGTCTCCCCGTCGTAGCCGAACTCCGCCGCCGCCATGGCTGACCACTGCGCAGGTGCCGAGCTCCCCTCGAGCTGTGCTGCTGTCCATCGAGCTTCGGGAGCTCCCAGTAGGCTGCCTAGCCTTTTGGCTCACTCGAAAACGACCCAGAGACGCGCGCCCGCGCTAGTCCGAGTGCGACCGCCGCAAACCTCGACGCCGGCAACGATTCCGGTGAAATCCGGCGATGCTACGACCACCCCTAGATGCGGCCCAGTCCCCTCATTCGGATGCAACCCAAATCACGTGGAACGGCCATCTGTAGCGAAGATCCGAGGCTCGCCGGCGTCGGCCGTCATTTCTTGAGCTCGCTGGAGTAGATTCTGGCGCCGGCGGTGACCTGGCGAGATGCGGGCCCCGCCCCAGTCGCTGACATGCGGGACCGGGTCGCGGTTGACCGCGTTGACCAAGGTCAACGCCGCTGACGTGGCCACCTTTGACATTGACTAGTGGGCCCTTTTCTGTTAACTAACTAATTAACCCGTTTCTAATTAAAACATAATTTGTTAGTCTGAATAGAAGCTGACAGTAGGGCCCCACCTCACTAATTAACCCTAACCAATTAACCTAATACCTAATCAGCCCTAAGTCACTGACCAGTGGGTCCCACTGGACCCACAGGTCAGGTTTGACTAGTCAGCGGGTCTGTTGACCTGCTGACGTCATGCTGACATCACTGCTGACGCATTAATTCATTTTCTGTAATTTAAATAAATTCAGAAAATTCTTTAATCTTTGAAAAATCATATAAAATAAACCGTAGCTCAGATGAAAAAACTTTGTACATGAAAGTTGCTCAGAATTTCGAGACGAATCCGGTTACGCGGTCCGTTCGTCTGGCACACGTCCCTAGCACCACGAACACGCAACCGTTCCCCTCTTTTCATCTGTCCAAAAATGCCGGACACCGGGAAAACATTCCCGGATAACTTTCCCCTTCTTCGGTATCTCCTAGTACTGCGATAGAACATCGCTAGCTCTGTCTGTTGATGTGTCATGCACCTGTTGCTTGTATTTACTGTTTCCTCCCCCTCTTCTCTCTCGGTAGATCCCGGTGCCGACGTAGCCTCTGAGTTCGGCCCCCCCCCCCCCCCCCCCCCCCCCCCCCCCCCCCCCCCCCCCCCCCCCCCCCCCCCCCCCCCCCCCCCCCCCCCCCCCCCCCCCCCCCCCCCCCCCCCCCCCCCCCCCCCCCCCCCCCCCCCCCCCCCCCCCCCCCCCCCCCCCCCCCCCCCCCCCCCCCCCCCCCCCCCCCCCCCCCCCCCCCCCCCCCCCCCCCCCCCCCCCCCCCCCCCCCCCCCCCCCCCCCCCCCCCCCCCCCCCCCCCCCCCCCCCCCCCCCCCCCCCCCCCCCCCCCCCCCCCCCCCCCCCCCCCCCCCCCCCCCCCCCCCCCCCCCCCCCCCCCCCCCCCCCCCCCCCCCCCCCCCCCCCCCCCCCCCCCCCCCCCCCCCCCCCCCCCCCCCCCCCCCCCCCCCCCCCCCCCCCCCCCCCCCCCCCCCCCCCCCCCCCCCCCCCCCCCCCCCCCCCCCCCCCCCCCCCCCCCCCCCCCCCCCCCCCCCCCCCCCCCCCCCCCCCCCCCCCCCCCCCCCCCCCCCCCCCCCCCCCCCCCCCCCCCCCCCCCCCCCCCCCCCCCCCCCCCCCCCCCCCCCCCCCCCCCCCCCCCCCCCCCCCCCCCCCCCCCCCCCCCCCCCCCCCCCCCCCCCCCCCCCCCCCCCCCCCCCCCCCCCCCCCCCCCCCCCCCCCCCCCCCCCCCCCCCCCCCCCCCCCCCCCCCCCCCCCCCCCCCCCCCCCCCCCCCCCCCCCCCCCCCCCCCCCCCCCCCCCCCCCCCCCCCCCCCCCCCCCCCCCCCCCCCCCCCCCCCCCCCCCCCCCCCCCCCCCCCCCCCCCCCCCCCCCCCCCCCCCCCCCCCCCCCCCCCCCCCCCCCCCCCCCCCCCCCCCCCCCCCCCCCCCCCCCCCCCCCCCCCCCCCCCCCCCCCCCCCCCCCCCCCCCCCCCCCCCCCCCCCCCCCCCCCCCCCCCCCCCCCCCCCCCCCCCCCCCCCCCCCCCCCCCCCCCCCCCCCCCCCCCCCCCCCCCCCCCCCCCCCCCCCCCCCCCCCCCCCCCCCCCCCCCCCCCCCCCCCCCCCCCCCCCCCCCCCCCCCCCCCCCCCCCCCCCCCCCCCCCCCCCCCCCCCCCCCCCCCCCCCCCCCCCCCCCCCCCCCCCCCCCCCCCCCCCCCCCCCCCCCCCCCCCCCCCCCCCCCCCCCCCCCCCCCCCCCCCCCCCCCCCCCCCCCCCCCCCCCCCCCCCCCCCCCCCCCCCCCCCCCCCCCCCCCCCCCCCCCCCCCCCCCCCCCCCCCCCCCCCCCCCCCCCCCCCCCCCCCCCCCCCCCCCCCCCCCCCCCCCCCCCCCCCCCCCCCCCCCCCCCCCCCCCCCCCCCCCCCCCCCCCCCCCCCCCCCCCCCCCCCCCCCCCCCCCCCCCCCCCCCCCCCCCCCCCCCCCCCCCCCCCCCCCCCCCCCCCCCCCCCCCCCCCCCCCCCCCCCCCCCCCCCCCCCCCCCCCCCCCCCCCCCCCCCCCCCCCCCCCCCCCCCCCCCCCCCCCCCCCCCCCCCCCCCCCCCCCCCCCCCCCCCCCCCCCCCCCCCCCCCCCCCCCCCCCCCCCCCCCCCCCCCCCCCCCCCCCCCCCCCCCCCCCCCCCCCCCCCCCCCCCCCCCCCCCCCCCCCCCCCCCCCCCCCCCCCCCCCCCCCCCCCCCCCCCCCCCCCCCCCCCCCCCCCCCCCCCCCCCCCCCCCCCCCCCCCCCCCCCCCCCCCCCCCCCCCCCCCCCCCCCCCCCCCCCCCCCCCCCCCCCCCCCCCCCCCCCCCCCCCCCCCCCCCCCCCCCCCCCCCCCCCCCCCCCCCCCCCCCCCCCCCCCCCCCCCCCCCCCCCCCCCCCCCCCCCCCCCCCCCCCCCCCCCCCCCCCCCCCCCCCCCCCCCCCCCCCCCCCCCCCCCCCCCCCCCCCCCCCCCCCCCCCCCCCCCCCCCCCCCCCCCCCCCCCCCCCCCCCCCCCCCCCCCCCCCCCCCCCCCCCCCCCCCCCCCCCCCCCCCCCCCCCCCCCCCCCCCCCCCCCCCCCCCCCCCCCCCCCCCCCCCCCCCCCCCCCCCCCCCCCCCCCCCCCCCCCCCCCCCCCCCCCCCCCCCCCCCCCCCCCCCCCCCCCCCCCCCCCCCCCCCCCCCCCCCCCCCCCCCCCCCCCCCCCCCCCCCCCCCCCCCCCCCCCCCCCCCCCCCCCCCCCCCCCCCCCCCCCCCCCCCCCCCCCCCCCCCCCCCCCCCCCCCCCCCCCCCCCCCCCCCCCCCCCCCCCCCCCCCCCCCCCCCCCCCCCCCCCCCCCCCCCCCCCCCCCCCCCCCCCCCCCCCCCCCCCCCCCCCCCCCCCCCCCCCCCCCCCCCCCCCCCCCCCCCCCCCCCCCCCCCCCCCCCCCCCCCCCCCCCCCCCCCCCCCCCCCCCCCCCCCCCCCCCCCCCCCCCCCCCCCCCCCCCCCCCCCCCCCCCCCCCCCCCCCCCCCCCCCCCCCCCCCCCCCCCCCCCCCCCCCCCCCCCCCCCCCCCCCCCCCCCCCCCCCCCCCCCCCCCCCCCCCCCCCCCCCCCCCCCCCCCCCCCCCCCCCCCCCCCCCCCCCCCCCCCCCCCCCCCCCCCCCCCCCCCCCCCCCCCCCCCCCCCCCCCCCCCCCCCCCCCCCCCCCCCCCCCCCCCCCCCCCCCCCCCCCCCCCCCCCCCCCCCCCCCCCCCCCCCCCCCCCCCCCCCCCCCCCCCCCCCCCCCCCCCCCCCCCCCCCCCCCCCCCCCCCCCCCCCCCCCCCCCCCCCCCCCCCCCCCCCCCCCCCCCCCCCCCCCCCCCCCCCCCCCCCCCCCCCCCCCCCCCCCCCCCCCCCCCCCCCCCCCCCCCCCCCCCCCCCCCCCCCCCCCCCCCCCCCCCCCCCCCCCCCCCCCCCCCCCCCCCCCCCCCCCCCCCCCCCCCCCCCCCCCCCCCCCCCCCCCCCCCCCCCCCCCCCCCCCCCCCCCCCCCCCCCCCCCCCCCCCCCCCCCCCCCCCCCCCCCCCCCCCCCCCCCCCCCCCCCCCCCCCCCCCCCCCCCCCCCCCCCCCCCCCCCCCCCCCCCCCCCCCCCCCCCCCCCCCCCCCCCCCCCCCCCCCCCCCCCCCCCCCCCCCCCCCCCCCCCCCCCCCCCCCCCCCCCCCCCCCCCCCCCCCCCCCCCCCCCCCCCCCCCCCCCCCCCCCCCCCCCCCCCCCCCCCCCCCCCCCCCCCCCCCCCCCCCCCCCCCCCCCCCCCCCCCCCCCCCCCCCCCCCCCCCCCCCCCCCCCCCCCCCCCCCCCCCCCCCCCCCCCCCCCCCCCCCCCCCCCCCCCCCCCCCCCCCCCCCCCCCCCCCCCCCCCCCCCCCCCCCCCCCCCCCCCCCCCCCCCCCCCCCCCCCCCCCCCCCCCCCCCCCCCCCCCCCCCCCCCCCCCCCCCCCCCCCCCCCCCCCCCCCCCCCCCCCCCCCCCCCCCCCCCCCCCCCCCCCCCCCCCCCCCCCCCCCCCCCCCCCCCCCCCCCCCCCCCCCCCCCCCCCCCCCCCCCCCCCCCCCCCCCCCCCCCCCCCCCCCCCCCCCCCCCCCCCCCCCCCCCCCCCCCCCCCCCCCCCCCCCCCCCCCCCCCCCCCCCCCCCCCCCCCCCCCCCCCCCCCCCCCCCCCCCCCCCCCCCCCCCCCCCCCCCCCCCCCCCCCCCCCCCCCCCCCCCCCCCCCCCCCCCCCCCCCCCCCCCCCCCCCCCCCCCCCCCCCCCCCCCCCCCCCCCCCCCCCCCCCCCCCCCCCCCCCCCCCCCCCCCCCCCCCCCCCCCCCCCCCCCCCCCCCCCCCCCCCCCCCCCCCCCCCCCCCCCCCCCCCCCCCCCCCCCCCCCCCCCCCCCCCCCCCCCCCCCCCCCCCCCCCCCCCCCCCCCCCCCCCCCCCCCCCCCCCCCCCCCCCCCCCCCCCCCCCCCCCCCCCCCCCCCCCCCCCCCCCCCCCCCCCCCCCCCCCCCCCCCCCCCCCCCCCCCCCCCCCCCCCCCCCCCCCCCCCCCCCCCCCCCCCCCCCCCCCCCCCCCCCCCCCCCCCCCCCCCCCCCCCCCCCCCCCCCCCCCCCCCCCCCCCCCCCCCCCCCCCCCCCCCCCCCCCCCCCCCCCCCCCCCCCCCCCCCCCCCCCCCCCCCCCCCCCCCCCCCCCCCCCCCCCCCCCCCCCCCCCCCCCCCCCCCCCCCCCCCCCCCCCCCCCCCCCCCCCCCCCCCCCCCCCCCCCCCCCCCCCCCCCCCCCCCCCCCCCCCCCCCCCCCCCCCCCCCCCCCCCCCCCCCCCCCCCCCCCCCCCCCCCCCCCCCCCCCCCCCCCCCCCCCCCCCCCCCCCCCCCCCCCCCCCCCCCCCCCCCCCCCCCCCCCCCCCCCCCCCCCCCCCCCCCCCCCCCCCCCCCCCCCCCCCCCCCCCCCCCCCCCCCCCCCCCCCCCCCCCCCCCCCCCCCCCCCCCCCCCCCCCCCCCCCCCCCCCCCCCCCCCCCCCCCCCCCCCCCCCCCCCCCCCCCCCCCCCCCCCCCCCCCCCCCCCCCCCCCCCCCCCCCCCCCCCCCCCCCCCCCCCCCCCCCCCCCCCCCCCCCCCCCCCCCCCCCCCCCCCCCCCCCCCCCCCCCCCCCCCCCCCCAAACAGGCTATGCAGCAGATATAGGAAAAGCAGTAGCAGTAGCAAAATTCTAATGCAAGCAGGAGAATTTGGAATAGGTGATATCGAGACGATCAAAAGAGGGGCTTGCCTGGTTGCTTGGCGGCAAAGGCAAGGTCGTCAGAAGAGTGGCCAGTCACCGGGGCTGCGTCGACACCGGGATCTACCGAGAGAGAAGAGGGGGAGGAAACAGTAAATACAAAGCAGTGGGTGCATGACAGGACAATACGCAGAGCTAGCGGTGTTCTATCGCAGTGCTAGGTAATACCGAAGAAGGGGAAAGTTATCCGGGAATGTTTTCCCGGTGTCCGGCATTTCGGACAGATGAAAAGAGGGGGAACGGTTGCGTGTTCGTGGTGCTAGGGACGTGTGACAGACGAACGGACCGCGCATCCGGATTCGTCTCGAAATCCTGAGCAACTTTCATGTATAAAGTTTTTCCATCGGAGTTACGGATTAAAAGTTATGAATTTTCTAAGATTAATTGAATTTTCTGGAATTAATGGAATTAACAAAAATCGTCTAAATTGAATTATGACGTCAGCAGTGACGTCATCATGACGTCAGCGAGTCAACAGTACCTCTGACCGAGTCAAACCTGACATGTGGGTCCAGTGGGACCCACATGTCATTGACAGAGAGATTAACAGAGTGTTTATTTTAATTTAACAGAGTTATTTGGCAGTAGGCCCCACATGTCAGCGAGTGATTAGGTTAATTAATTTAGATTTACTAATTCTGATAATGAGTGGGGGTGGTGGCCCACCGGTCAGTGGCTCAGTTCTGCCACGTCAGCCACGTTGACTCGGTCAACGGGTCAACGGTGGCCGCGGGGGCCCACTGTCAGTGGCACAGGGGCGGGGCCCACCGGTGCCAGGTCAGCGCGGCGGCCGGAGCGTCGCCGGCGACCATTCCCGCGGCGGATCCGCGCCGGAGTTGGCCGGAAAACGTGCACAAGCCACGGGAGAGGGTGCGGCCAGATGCATTCGATCGGGCCCTCGACGCCGCAGCGATCTACGGCGGTCCCGTGGGCTAACTCGGCCGGAGCTGAGCGCTACATCGACGGCGGCGGGCGGCGCGTTCGGTCGGAGTTGGGGATCGGCGCTACTGCGTTCGCACGAGCCAATGAAGAGGCTGGGCGGGGGCTAAGGCGCTCCAGGAGCTCGTCGGAGCTACTGGCTCAAGCTGAGAAGCTTGGACGCAAGCGCATCGGCCTCAATGGCGGGCGGCGGAGCTCGGCACGCGGACGAGCTAACTACGGCCGAAACGGAGCGTGAGGAGGGAAAGGAAGGAAGAGGGAGGCTCACCGCGCGGTCACGTAAGACCCGTGGGAACTTAGTAGCAGCAGTGGTGGACGGGGACGACGGCGATCGACGGCGTCCCGAGGTTGAAGACGAAGCGCGCGGGCTCGATGCAGAGGCTTCCAGCTCCGCCCGGTGGCACTGATCGACGCAGCGCTCGTCGGCGGAGCCGATAGGCACGGAGGGACGGCGAGGCAGGGGCTGTGGCCGCGGCGAACGACAGAACGCGGCGGCGGTGGCGCTCTGCCCCGGATCTGGAGAGGGGAGAAGAGGCAAGGCGAGCGAGGGGAGAGGAGAGGAGTGAGTGGGGAGGAGGCAGGGGGGATGGACGAGGCGATCTTATCCCCTCGCGCCCCTGCTCTCCGTCGCGGTGTCGCGCGGCGACCGGCGCGGCGCGGCCGTCCACGGGGGAGACGACAGCGAGGCGAGGTGGCCAGTTGGGCTGGGCTCGGCCCACTGCCAGGTAAGTGGCTTCGGCCTTTTTCTTTTTCTGTTATTTTCTTTTTATTTATTAAACAGAAGGAGAGAAGAAATATTTGGGCATCCAAATAGCTTGGGGAAAAATGTGAGACTTAGCCCATTAAACCCTTTGTATTTTTAGGCACTGCCAGAAATTGGTTGGGGATTTTTGGAACTCTTTTGAATTTACCAAAAATAGAATAGCATTTAGAAATGCTGAAAAGGTGCTGTTATAATTAATAATGCCCATCTTTGCTCAAGTGTGATGTTGTATTCCTTAACATATAATTGTTTTGGAATATTAGCAAGATGATGAACATTTTTCCAGCAACTTTTGTGCAACCTCAAATTGCAATTGTAATTGGAATTGATTTCAGAGAGGAGTTTTGAATTGAGATGTTTCACCTTATTGATCAAGCATGGCAAATGATGATGACTTGGCATGTTAATCAGATGATCACAGTAGGGTGATGCTGGGGATGTTACAGCTCATAACCCACAGTTCCACAGGATCGAAACCTGACTCTCCTGTACACCCCTGTTCCCAAAGTCAATACTCACGTTTGGCTTCGTGTGTAATTCATGAGCCACCTTCCTAGTGATATGTTCCGGTATCAGATGCAATACTTAATCTTGATGCTTTGAACCCCTTTCACACTCTTTTTCAGGCATCGAACGATTGTCTATCCGCTTGGAACTCCTTGTTGTACCTTCTTACCTTGCTCTCAATGTGTTTCATTTGTTCAACTCGAGAGATACTCATCTGTTCATTCATGGGAAAACCCCAGACGATTACCCCTTATAGCATTCTACCGTTGACGAGCTGCCCCTTGCCTATTCGTAAGAACGATGGAGATCCTGAAGAAAGGATGCCGGCTTCATCGTGATGACCTGAAGCAGAGAAATGAAGACATTAACGTAATGGATCGACCTCTTCGAGAAGAGCAACAAAGATCGAGAAGAATTGTTAGGATTTCGTAACCAGAACTCCCCCCCCCCTTATACACCTCTTAAATCTCGGGACGGGATTTCTTGTAGTGGAGGAGAATTGTGACGCCCGGATAATTAAGCTACAGTAACCCTCTGCTAATGATGCCACGTCACCTCGGTTATTGTTGATAAACTCGTGTTGATTCGAAACCGATTCAAATTCAATTTCAAAACCAAGGCAAACAACAAAAGTTTTCAAACAATGAAACTAAAATGTTCGGGTCGTGCCAGATAATGCATAGGTGATTATGGTGGTGAAACCAAACTTTGATATATTGTTTAAAGACTCTGAAATAATTAAAACAGTAGTTGAATCAATGGAATAAATGCCTATTGGATTTTTATAAAATATTAAACTAATTTGTTTTGGCTTAAGAATTGTTGTGACAGTAGTATATTTATAAATACAATTTTAGGTACTAGTGGTGATTTTTATAGAGCTAAAGATAAAAGGAGAATAAAAAATAAAACAAAAAAGAAAAGGTAAAAATAAAACAAAACAAAGAAAAGAAGAAAGACCCCCCTCGCTGGGCCTCGGCCCAGCTGGCCACTGGGCTAGCCAGGCCGGCCCAGCCGGAGCCCCACTTCCCCCTCCATATCCCCCGCCCGGGGGGAAACCCTAACCGGTCACCCCCACTCCCCCCACGATCCCCTCTTCTCCCCACTCGATCCAGATCTGGATCGGGCCGCGCCCGATGCCTCGACCTCGCCGTCCCCATCGTCCACCGCTGTCGCCGTTGCCTCCTCATCCCCGCCCCGACGACGACGCCCGCGCCTCATCGCCTCTTCCCCATCGGCCTTCACCGAGCCTCGCCGGCGTACCTCTACTCGGGGTGAGGAACACCCCGCGCTCCTCTCTCCCTGTCCTCGCCACCGCGGTCACCGCGACGAGCTCGCGCTCTGCCTGCGTCGCCACACGCCACGGCGCCGTCCTCGCCCGCACGCGCCTCGCGTCCTGCAACCCCCTGCATCCGCTGGCCCGTTCGCTCCGTCTCCGGCCGTGCCTCCTCCCTTCTGGTCCCCCCTCGTCCGCTCCCGCACGCTCGCCGCAGCCACACGCTCGCCTCGCCATGGTCGCGCCTCTCGCGCGCGCGCGCCCGCATCGCCTGTCGCCTGCAGTCACCGGCCGGCCTCCCCTGCTCGCCGCGAACCGCCGCCGCTGCTGCCGCGCCGTCCTGCTCCATTCTGCTGCGCCACCGCGTTGCTCCACGCTGGCGCGCCGCCCTGCCCCCCTTGCTCCCTGCGGCCGCCCTGCCGTGGCCGCCGGCGCCGAGCGCCCGTTCGAGTTCGCTCCAGGCGCCGATGCCCGCTAGCGCCCGCATGACCATGCTCGTTAGCCCGCTTTGGCCCCTGGGCCTATGACCAGTGGGGCCGCCCCCCAGAACATCCCCCCCCCCCCCCCCCCCCCCCCCCCCCCCCCCCCCCCCCCCCCCCCCCCAATTAATATAAAATAATTCGTAACTCGGATGAAAATACTTTGTACATGAAAGTTGCTCAGAAATACGAGACGAATCTGAATACGCAGTCCGCTCGTCTGCCACACATCCCTAGCATAGCGAACATGCAATCGCCCCTCCGTTTTATCTGTCCAAAAATGCCAAACACCCGGAATACTTTTCCGGATGTTTTCCCCCTTTGACAGTATCGCGTAGTACCGCGTTAGATCACACCTAGCGCTATTTATTGCCATGTCATGCATCGTCATGCATCTGTTTGCATTGTATTTATTGTTTCTTCCCCCCTCTTCTCTCCGTTAGACTTCGAGACTGACGCCACTGCTGCTGCCTGATCGACTACGGTGTTGACGACCCGTCCTTCTCTGCCGAGCTTCCAGGCAAGCCAACCCCCCTTGTTCATCCCGATATCACCTACTATTTCCCTCTACTGCTTGCATTAGAGTAGTGTTACTGTTTCATCGGTTTGATCCTATACTGCTGCATAGCATGTCCTTGTTACTACTGTTGATACCTTTACCTGCAATCCTAAATGCTTAGTATAGGTTGCTAGAATGTCATCAGTGGCCCTACACTCTTGTCTGTTTGCCATGCTATACTATTGGGCCGTGATCACTCGGGAGGCGGTCACGGGTATATACTATATACTATTACAATACTTATGTTACTTTCAGATATGGGGCTGAAGGGACAGGTGGTTCCACCCAGGTAGTGGTGGGCCTGGGTTCCCGACGGCCCCCGAGTGTTACTTTGTGGCGGAGCGACAGGGCAGGTTATGACCACCTAGGAGACATGTGGGCCTGGTCCCTGGCCGGCATCCACGGTTACATCAAATAACACGCTTAACGAGATCTTGGTATTTGATCTGAGTTGGCCACTGGCCTATACGCACTAACCACCACGCGGGAAAAGTTTTGGGCACTCGACGTCGTAGTATCAGCTGAAGCCTTCTAGACGTCAGTGACTGAGCGGCGCGTGCCGGATTGGACTGGAATGCCTGCTCTTGTATTAGGGGGGCTAGGTCTGCTTCCGGCCGCCCACACAACATGCAGGAGTGCAAAGGGCGATGGGCCCAAGACCCCTTCGCGCTTAGGATTTAGACCGATGTGCTGACCTCTCTGTTGAGCCTAGGTAGGGCTGCGACGTGTTGATCTTCCGAGGCCGGGCATGACCCAGGAAAGTGTGTCCGGCCAGAGGGATCGAGCGTGTTGGGTAATGTGGTGCACCCCTGCAGGGAAGATTGATCTATTCGAATAGCCGTGTCCACGGTAACAGGACGACCCGGAGTTGTCCTTCCACCTTATGACAACTAGAACCAAATACTTAATAAAACACACCCCTTACAAGTTCCAGATACAACCCGGTGATCGCTTCCCCACAGGGCGACGAGGGGAGGATCGCCGGGTAGGATTATGCTATACGTTGTTACTTGGTGAACTTACCAGCTACTCCCTTCTATATGCTTCAAGATGGAGGCTGCCAGAAGCGTAGTCTTCGATAGGACTAGCTTATCCCCCTCTTATTCTGGCATTCTGCAGTTCAGTCCACAGATACTACCCATTTCTTTGATACTGATGCATATGTAGTGTAGATCCTTGCTTGCAAGTACTTTGGATGAGTACTCAAGGTTGCTTTGCTCCCTCTTTTCCTCCTTTTCCATTCTTCTCGGATGTCGCAACCAGATGCTGGAGCCCCGGAGCCAGACGCCACCTTCGACGACTCCTACTAAACCGAGGGTGCCTACTACTACGTGCAGGCCGCCGACGACCAGGAGTAGTTTAGGAGGATCCCAGGCAGGAGGCATGCGCCTCTTCGATCTATATTCCTTTTGTGCTAGCCATTTTATTTAACTTATGTCTGTACTCAGATATTGTTGCTTCCGCTGACTCGTCTATGATCGAGCATTTGTATTCGAGCCCTCGAGGCCCCTGACTTGTAATATTAAAGCTTGTATGACTTATTTGTGTTTAGAGTTGTGTTGTGATATCTTCCCGTGAGTCCCTGATCTTGATCGTACACGTTCGCGTGTATGATTAGTGTGCGATTGAATCGGGGGTGTCACAAACCCGCACCCAATCAATATAACGTGTATTGCATTGCCAAACCATCTCTCTACACGTATGAAGGGGGTTTGATGTGGCCTGGAGGAAGCAGGTCGAATCCTTTGTACAGGAAGGCATCATTGGAATCAAGGTTAATGATGATATAGGTCATTATTTCCATACGCAAAAAAGATTGAGACAGGGGGATCCGATGTCTCCTATCCTGTTTAATGTTGTCATTAACATGTTGGCCATTCTCATTAATAGAGCTAAGGAGGACGGCCAGGTAGGTGGTCTGGTCCCACTTCTAGTGGATGGTGGGGTATCCATTTTACAATATGCTGACGACACCATTATTTTTACAATATGCTGATGACACCAATATTTTCATGGAACATGATCTAACTAAGGCAAGGAATATGAAACCAGTTTTATGCCTTTTCGAACAACTGTTCGGGCTAAAGATTAATTTTAATAAGAGTGAGATGTTCTGTTTTGGATGCGCCAAAGAAGAACAGGATAATTATAAACAATTGTTCGGTTGTGAGCTAGGATCTTGACCCTTTACATATTTGGGTATCCCAATTCATCATCGTAAACTTACCAACAAAGAATGAAAATGTATAGAAGATCGATTTGAAAAGAAATTGAGATGCTGGAACGGCACGCGCTTATCTTATGGGGGGCGCTTAATACTTATTAACTCGGTGCTCACGAGTATGCCGATGTTCCTTCTATCCTTCTTTGAGGTACCGACCGGTGTACGAAAAAATTTGGATTTCTATCGATCTCGTTTTTTCTGGCAAATCGACGAAAACAAAACCAAATATAGGTTGGCTAAATGAAACATTATTTGTAGGCCGAAGGACTAAGGTGGCTTGGGCATTGAAAATCTAGAAGTGAAAAATAAGTGCTTACTTAGCAAATGGCTTTACAGACTGGCGGTTGAGAGGGATGGGGTATGGTTACAACTGTTGCGTAATAAATACTGAAAGAACATGCGGTGCCCCCATGTTTGGTTTTGGTAATTGATGACAATCTCTATGGACTAATGGTTGCCTCAAGTTATATTTGAAGGATTTGTCCATAGGCTTTTCTTGGAGTCCATTTGTTGGTTTCAAGGAGAGTTTGAGTTGACCAAGGTGCTATTAAGGAATTATCCAAAGATTGGTCATGTATGTTTCCATGGACTTGCGTCAAGAGGAAGATATTATACAACCCATGGAGGATGACATCAAGTGGTGATCGTCATCAAGATTGCGGCGTGCAAGTTCAAGTGGAGCATCATGAAGAGATCAAGTGCTTGAAGCTTGCCGTCCATTGTGGTGTCAATGGACTTGTAAAGATGTGCCGAAGAGTGGCTCACCCATAGTGGAGTATGGGGGAGCAATCTACTAGTCTTCACCGAGCCAACGCAATCAAGAAAGGTGGTCCAACTTGAGGAAGTCAAGATCGTCATCATCTAGCTCAAGTGGACTTTGTGCAAGGAAAAGGTTTGCCCTTGATAGGTTTTCTATTTTACCGGTCTCATGGTGGTAGTTGGGAGACCGGGTTATAGGATCGATTGCCGTACTATCAAGGGGGGCTCTCAAGTTGGTAGCTTGACCATATCGTTTGTAGAGAGCTAAAACCATTGCATCCTTGCATCATCTTTCTTGGTTCTTGTTTGGTGTTTTCTCTTTGTGAGTTTTGGAGCTTTTGGTCATCTTCATGACAAGCTCAAGTTCATAAAAAATGGAGTTCACATGCTTCTTCTATGATGTTTTCGATGTTGGAGGTTATGCCAGTTCTTCTTTGTTGGAGGGTTTACTCGCTGTTTGGATAGCACTCGTCGTCCTCTATCCAATAAGCTTGAGTTTGCTCAATTCGGAGCTCATATGTAGAAGTTGTGGCAGTTCAGGTTTCATTGTATCCTTCTGTTTGTTTGGGCAAGTTTTCAGCACCCAAGCGGTAGTACCGCTCGGCACCACGGTAGTACCGCTTAGGCGGTACTTCTGCTGTGGTCTGCCGCAGCAGGTACCGCTTGGGGATCTCCTTCTGTGCAACTTTCCGTTGCCTAATTTCTTTTAGCGGTAGTAGCCCGGTAGTACCGCTTAAGCGGTACTTCCGCATACTGCTACCGCTACTTGTACCGCTTAGGAAATGCCTTCTGTGCTGGTTTTTGTTTGCCCATTTTGCTTTGGCGGTAGTAGAACGGCACTAGCACGGTAGTACCGCTTGGCGCCGTACTACCGTGCCGGTTTCCCCTACTACTGTTGCCTTGCCTTGTCCAGGGACCCCAAGCGGTAGTACCGCTGGGGGCAACGGTAGTACCGCTCCGGCGGCACTACCGCTCCTGTACTAAACGTACTCCCTAGCCAGCGTGTGGTAGTACCGCTTAGCTGCAGGCTGGGCAGATAACGGTTGGATTTGGGGGGCCCTATAAAAGGGGGACTTCTTCCCCATTGCATCTTATCCTTTGAGCTCGCATTTGCCCCCCATTGTTGACCTTCTTTAAGCTTGCTATCTCTCAATCCATCCATGGATTCTTGCTAGTTTTTTGGGGAAAAGAGAGAGGAGATCTAGATCCACATTTCCATCAATCACTTTCTCCTCTATGTGAGGGAAACCCCTTGGATCTAGATCTTGGAGTTCTTCGTGTTCTCTTCTTCGTTCTTCCTCTCATTTTCCTCCCTAGCATTAGTTGCTTTGGTGGGATTTGGGAGAGAAGGACTTGGGCACTCCGTGTGCCCTTGCCCTTGCATTTGGTGCATAGGTTTGAGTTCTCCACGGTGATACGTGGAAGTTTCAAGTTGAGAAGCTTATTACTCTTGGGTGCTTGGTACCCTTGAGCTTGTTCCTCTTGGGTGCCTTGGTGCCCCCCCCCCCCCCCCCCCCCCCCCCCCCCCCCCCCCCCCCCCCCCCCCCCCCCCCCCCCCCCCCCCCCCCCCCCCCCCCCCCCCCCCCCCCCCCCCCCCCCCCCCCCCCCCCCCCCCCCCCCCCCCCCCCCCCCCCCCCCCCCCCCCCCCCCCCCCCCCCCCCCCCCCCCCCCCCCCCCCCCCCCCCCCCCCCCCCCCCCCCCCCCCCCCCCCCCCCCCCCCCCCCCCCCCCCCCCCCCCCCCCCCCCCCCCCCCCCCCCCCCCCCCCCCCCCCCCCCCCCCCCCCCCCCCCCCCCCCCCCCCCCCCCCCCCCCCCCCCCCCCCCCCCCCCCCCCCCCCCCCCCCCCCCCCCCCCCCCCCCCCCCCCCCCCCCCCCCCCCCCCCCCCCCCCCCCCCCCCCCCCCCCCCCCCCCCCCCCCCCCCCCCCCCCCCCCCCCCCCCCCCCCCCCCCCCCCCCCCCCCCCCCCCCCCCCCCCCCCCCCCCCCCCCCCCCCCCTCTAGGCGACATCCTCGATCTTTCAAATACCTACATTCTAAAACGCTGGCTCAAGTGACGGCACATCCGTCTGACTCTCCTTTTTGAAAGGGGCTCATGAGGACAAAGGTTGCCTTCTGTAACATGAGCAAATTCATTGTAGGGAATGGACATAGTCCTCGATTTTGGGAAGATACCTGGTTGGGAGAGACACCGCTAGCCTTGCAATATCCTTCCCTATATAACATTGCACAACGAAAAGAGGTTTTTGTTAGTACAGTGTTGGGTTCATTTCCTTTTAACATTCGGTTCAGACGATCATTAGTGGGAGACCGTTGGGATAGATGGTTGCATCTCGTGCGTAGGTTAATGGAGGTTAACCTTTCTGATGCAGAGGATACCTTACATTGGAAGTTGTCAATGTCAGGAGTTTTCACGGTTAAGTCTATGTACACAGACTTGATAAACACCAGGCCTATCCCAAGGTCTATCTACATATGGAAAATCAAGATGCCACTAAAAATCAAGGTGTTTATGTGGTTTGTGCATAAGGGAGTAATTTTGACAAAGGACAACTTGGCGAAACGTAGTTGGGAAGGTAGCAAACGATGTTGCTTTTGTGATCAGGATGAAACAATAGAACATCTTTTTCTTTAATGCCCACTGGCGAAGTTATTATGGCGGACCATTCATGCGTCCTTTAACGTTTCTCCGCCCATCACAGTTTCATATTTATTTGTGACTTGGTTAACTGGGATAGAGCCTAAAACCGCGGCCCATATTCGGGTTGGAATTTGTGCATTACTTTGGGCCATATGGAATTGTCGGAATGATGTTGCTTTTAACGGACATACCATCACAAACTTTTTGCAGGTTATCTTCAAGGCATATATGTTTGGATCCGTACGTGGTCGTTACTCAGCCATACGGATCGCAGGGAGCTTATGAATATTGGGTGCAACCGATGGAAGATGGTTGCATGGGATACTTACAACCGGTTTGGATGACGGTTCAACAATATGATAGATGTCTAGTCATCTTACCCTATTTTCGCCGGTAGTGACAACTTTATATTTTTAATTGATTTTTGCAGTACTGTTTGAGACCCTTTTTTGGACTAGATATTTAATAATATGGTTGTGTGCATCAAGAGATGCAGAGGCATATGGTATTCCTCCTTTTCGAAAAAAATGCTTGATGAGATTTGGCAGAACGTGTTATAGTAACTGCTCAGAAAAGAACATGATGCGATTGACAACAATGTGGTTGACGGCGTGCTTTCAATTGCATCACGTGTTTCAACTCATTGTCTCAAGTGTATCGTGTGCTTCCACTGTGCATTGTTGCTACTAAATCACACTCATGCTGTAAGATTATTGCGAAACAAGACCGGCTTGAATTTGGAGTTTGTCTCGAAGAGCTATTGACCGTGAATTTTCGCGTGCGAAATCTTTCACGCGATCTTTGCATCTTCTTCTCAACCTCGGGAGGGGAAATACGAACACACGCACGCACACCCATCTTCGATCGACCGGAAATCACAAGTGTCACAACTCAGAAGGAAAGTCCGTCCGTCTCATAATATAAAAGTGTTTTTTACACTAATAGTAGATAAAGGAGTAGTATTCATTTTCCTGCTCATCGTCGCCGACATCGAAACCACCAGGAAAGGGAAAGGAAACAAACCCGAACAAGATCAGCGAAGACCCAGAGTAGGTGACACGTCATGAGTACCAGCTTCGACGTGCAGACACAGTAGAGAATTAAACGCGACGACAAGTCCACGACACACGGCGAAGACCCCTAGTAGAACCCCTGCACCGGCCATCGGCGGTCGGGGTCCGGCAGCCACGAGGAGCGCTTCTTCTTCTGCCGCCGCTCCTTCTTGTCCTTCCCCCCCTCCTCGTCGCCGTCGCCCTCGCCGTCGCCCCCTTCCTTGTCGCCGTCGATCCCCTCCTTCTCGTCGGAGCTCTTGGAGTCGCCGTCCGACGAGCCGCCGCAGTACCCGCCGGCAACCACGGCCCCCGCCGACGACTTGTGCATCGACCTCACGTACTGGAGCAACCTCCACGCCGCCGGCTTCTGCTGCTGCTGCCTCGCCGGGGGCGTCAGGGACGCGCTCCGCTTGGCCGGAGGTGGCGGGTCCTCGGCGCCAGCTGGGTCGTCGGCCGGGAGGCGCGCGGACTGGGACAGCCGCTCGTACTCCGGCAGCGGCACGATCTCCTCCTCCTCCGACGCGCACTCCCCGTCCACGCCGGCCTTCCCGCCGCCGACGCTGTCCATGAGCAGCAGCTGGTGGTGGCTCTTCGACCTCGGCTTCTGCCGCCGCGCCCCGAACCTCGCGCCGCTGCTGCCTCCGCCGCAGTGGCTCCCCTCCTCCTCCTCGTCCTCCGAGTGATCCAGGATGCCCATATTTAACGCGCTCGCGCTCCCGCTCCCGCAGTCGCGCCACAAATTAAACCATGCACGGGGCACCCTCTGCCCCCCCCCCCCCCCCCCCCCCCCCCCCCCCTCTCTCTCTCTCTCTCTCTCTCTCGATCTGGCGCCGGGATTATAAACTTTGCGCGGAGCGAGACGGCCTATGGCTATGGGCAAGTATCGATATGGGATGAAGCAGAGCTAGCGGGCGACAGGCGGTAGAGAATTTAATTCTCGATGTGGGGTGGAGAAGTTTGACAAGAGTTGCTCGAGCCCGCCAATGGCGATGGCGAGTAGGGAATTGGGAATGGAATTATTGGCTTTGACTATGGGGGGTCGGGTCACGTCGTGGCGGTCATCGAGGGCCACGCGCTCGCCTCGCTCGAGGATGAGGCCCCGCCGCGGCGCGGCGCACGGTATTTGCGTCCGACGCATGACGCGGATAGTTGGCGGCTCTCCGACCGGAGGCGCATCTTTCGTTCTTCGCTCAATTTCTTAAACCGCCTCGATCGATTGCTGCTGCTTTAAACTTTTTTGGAACGATCTTCCTGTTGAGTAAATAGGCAATTTCTTGATTAAATTAATCTACGAGTAAATCACTAGCATGGCATTGACACAGATAAACGCATACTGATATTCAATCAAGCTAGCACATACTACGCTAATTGCAGAAAGATCTACGTATAACGCTAGCATGGCTAAAACAGAAAACAGTAGGAGTGGGATAAACGAGTTATACCCTCCAGTAGGCCATGCAGAGGCCGCGGCTTTGGTGGCAGCAGCGGCGTCCTCGGCGGCCTTCTTGTCGGCTTCAGCTTTCTCGGCGGCGGCACGTTCGGCGTCGGTGGACATGATGATGATGGAGGCGACGCGGACGTAGAGGAAGTAGACGATCGGAAGCGAGCAGTCGCGTAATCGCTTCCCAAAAACCTATTCGCCCCTCTCCCGTACAGGATCCGGAGAGGCGGGGTTTCGGAGACCTGCTCTCCCGTCGACCGTGTACGCGGCAGACGGGATGGGATCACCGGCGGCAGCAGCAGCAATGGAACGCGCAAAGGTGCAAGAGTATGGCTCCCCATGCGCCTCCCCACTATATATAGGAGTGGAGGGGTCGTTAGCCAAGGGGGAGGAAGGAAATCCCTCATTTCCTTTCCCCACCGATCGCTATCCCCTTTTTTAGGGATCTTGATCTTATCCCTTCGGGATATGATCATATTCCTTGTAAAGGGGGATCTTGATCTTATCCCTTCAGGATATGATCATATTCCTTGTAAGGGGGGATCTAGTGCCATATAACCCACATGGGCCCTTAGAGATTTTCCGGAAATTGTTAGATGGGCCCTAGGCCCACGCTAATATTTCAACAATCCCCCACCAGATCTCAAGGGCCCATTTTGTCATTTGTTCCAAACACTGTTTTGATATACCAGTATTTCAGTGAAGACCGGTTAAGGTTGAACTCCACCTAGAGCAAGTAGCTACACTCCTTCACAACTGAACAATGGACTATGCCTTGAATTGTCAGTTTGGCGTAAAGAAGTTTCACCACAGGTCTTACTAGTACTAGACTGCCGAAGGCTGACCCCTCGGGTGGAGCATATTAGTCACACTCCTAGCCTATTCATGAGCTTGCTAGAGATCACCCCAATCTCATAGACTGTGACCAGCAATCGGGCTCATATAGGTGTGTTCCTCCAAAGATCGCTCTGTAGGATAGCATCTTGCTTTGATAAGCTTTGGAACACACTAAGACAGTAGTCATCCTACCATACAGTATCGAGAGTATTGCATCTCCAGCGAAGTGGGTTAGTATAGTTACTCTCCTCAGTTCACCACTGACTTGTTTTCACAGGTCCTACTTCACGGGATCTCCGATCACATAGGTTGGGTTACCACCATGGCAACTCATGTGGGTCTCATACCCATCTCCCTCGATGCACTATCTATCACAACACGTGATAGCCCTTTTGTAAAGGGATCTGCCAGATTCTTAGCCGTATGGACATACTCCAACGCTATCACTCCGGAGTTTCTTAATTTTCTGACAGCTTTTAATCTCATTCTTATGTGTTTGTTGGACTTCATGTTGTCCTTTGAACTCTTCACCTTGGTGATGACAGTCTGATTGTCGCAGTTCATAAGGATAGCCGGAACCGGTTTATCAACCAATGGCAAGTCCATCAAAAGATCTCGAAGCCATCCTGCTTCAACACCAGATGCGTCTAATGCTGTTAATTCTGCTTCCATTGTCGATCTCGTTAAGATCGTTTGCTTGCAAGACTTTCAGGAAACAGCGCCACCTCCAAGAGTAAACATATACCCAGTTGTGGCATTCATCTCATCAGCATCAGAGATCCAATTCGCATCACTATACCCTTCAAGTACCGACGGGTATCCCGTATAGTGAAGTCCGTAGTTCATGGTACCCTTGAGATAGCGCATAACTCTCTCAATAGCATGCCAATGCACATCACCCGGGTTGGAAACAAACCGGCTCAGTTTGCTCACAGCAAACGCGATGTCAGGTCTCGTTGCGCTCGCTAGGTACATGAGTGAACCAATGATTTGAGAGTATCTCAGTTGATCCTTAGCTGTGCCTTCGAACTTTCGAACCAACACACTAGGATCATATGGTGTTTGAGATGGTTTGCAGTCCGAGTATCCAAAACGGCTCAACACCTTCTCAACATAATGGGATTGCAGAAGTGTAATCTCACCCTCATTATCTCTCAGTAGCTTGATGTTCAAGATAACATCAGCCACACCAAGATCTTTCATCTCAAAGTTCTGAGATAGAAACGACTTGACCTCCTCAATGACTTTGAGGTTGGTCCCGAATATCAGTATGTCATCAACATATAAGCACAGTATAACTCCTTCGCCCCCACCATGGCGATAGTATACACATTTGTCAGCCTCATTAACAACGAAACCAACAGATGTCAGAGTTGTATTAAACTTATCATGCCATTGCTTAGGTGCTTGCTTCAGGCCATATAAAGATTTCAGCAACCTACACACCTTTCTTTCCTGACCATCTATCACAAAGCCATCTGGCTGTTGCATGTAGATTTCCTCATTTACCTCTCCATTCAAAAAAGCTATCTTAACATCCATCTGATGGACGAGAAGACCATGCGAGGCCGCCAACGAGAGCAATACTCGAATGGTGGTCAGTCTAGCCACAGGTGAATAAGTATCGAAGAAGTCTTCCTCTTCTTTCTGGTCATAGCCCTTGCCCACAAGCCTAGCCTTGTACTTTTCAATCGTACCATCGGGCCTAAGCTTATTTTTGAACACCCACTTGCATCCCAATGGTTTGCAACCATAGGGACGCTCAGTAATCTCCCATGTCCCGTTAGCCATGATGGAATCCATCTCGCTACGGACCGCATCCTTCCAGTAGTCAGCTTCTGGAGAGGCATACGCTTCTGAAATAGAAGTGGGAGTGTCATCCACGAGGTACACGTAGAAATCATCACCAAAGGTCTTTGCAGTCCTTTGTCTCCTGCCCCTACCAAGGGTTTCCACGTCATCCTCCTCAGGATTTTCATCATGTGTTTGTTCATAATAATCCATAGGAATGGCAGGCTCAGGAGTCTCCTCAGATTCCTGTCTAGAAGTGCTTTGCATATCTCTCATAGGAAAAATATCCTCAAAGAATGTAGCATCCTTAGACTCCATTATTGTACCGACCTTCTGGTCAGGTACCTCAGATTTCACTACTAGAAATCTATAGCCAACGTTGTTCTTAGCGTAGCCCAAATTAACGCAGTCCACAGTCTTGGGTCCAAGCTTACGTTTTTTGGGGATCGGCACATTGACTTTCGCCAAACAGCCCCAAGTGCGCAAGTACGAGAGTGTTGTCCTTCTCTTCGCCCATTTCTCGTAGGGGGTGATCTCATTATCCTTTGTCGAAACTTTATTCAGGACATGACATGCCGTCAATATAGCCTCCCCCCACCATGCCTTGGATAAACCCGATGTATCTAACATCGTGTTAACCAAATCAGTTAGAGTACGGTTTTTCCGCTCGGCCACCCCGTTTGACTGGGGTGAATAGGGAGGCGTCTTCTCATGAATAATGCCATGTTCCGCACAAAAAGAATCAAAATCACTAGAGAAGTACTCTCCACCACGATCTGATCGGACTCGTTTAATTTTCTTTTCAAGTTGATTCTCAACTTCTGCCTTATAGATTTTAAAGTAGTGTAGAGCCTCATCTTTAGTATTTAACAGATACACATAGCAATATCTAGTGGAACCATCTATCAATGTCATGAAGTATTTCTTTCCACTTTTAGTCAACACACCATTCATCTCACAAAGATCAGAATGTATGAGTTCTAATGGTGCCAAGTGTCTCTCCTCCGCGGCCTTGTGAGGCTTGTGAGGTTGCTTAGCTTGCACACATGAAAGGCACCCCCCCCCCCCCCCCCCCCCCCCCCCCCCCCCCCCCCCCCCCCCCCCCCCCCCCCCCCCCCCCCCCCCCCCCCCCCCCCCCCCCCCCCCCCCCCCCCCCCCCCCCCCCCCCCCCCCCCCCCCCCCCCCCCCCCCCCCCCCCCCCCCCCCCCCCCCCCCCCCCCCCCCCCCCCCCCCCCCCCCCCCCCCCCCCCCCCCCCCCCCCCCCCCCCCCCCCCCCCCCCCCCCCCCCCCCCCCCCCCCCCCCCCCCCCCCCCCCCCCCCCCCCCCCCCCCCCCCCCCCCCCCCCCCCCCCCCCCCCCCCCCCCCCCCCCCCCCCCCCCCCCCCCCCCCCCCCCCCCCCCCCCCCCCCCCCCCCCCCCCCCCCCCCCCCCCCCCCCCCCCCCCCCCCCCCCCCCCCCCCCCCCCCCCCCCCCCCCCCCCCCCCCCCCCCCCCCCCCCCCCCCCCCCCCCCCCCCCCCCCCCCCCCCCCCCCCCCCCCCCCCCCCCCCCCCCCCCCCCCCCCCCCCCCCCCCCCCCCCCCCCCCCCCCCCCCCCCCCCCCCCCCCCCCCCCCCCCCCCCCCCCCCCCCCCCCCCCCCCCCCCCCCCCCCCCCCCCCCCCCCCCCCCCCCCCCCCCCCCCCCCCCCCCCCCCCCCCCCCCCCCCCCCCCCCCCCCCCCCCCCCCCCCCCCCCCCCCCCCCCCCCCCCCCCCCCCCCCCCCCCCCCCCCCCCCCCCCCCCCCCCCCCCCCCCCCCCCCCCCCCCCCCCCCCCCCCCCCCCCCCCCCCCCCCCCCCCCCCCCCCCCCCCCCCCCCCCCCCCCCCCCCCCCCCCCCCCCCCCCCCCCCCCCCCCCCCCCCCCCCCCCCCCCCCCCCCCCCCCCCCCCCCCCCCCCCCCCCCCCCCCCCCCCCCCCCCCCCCCCCCCCCCCCCCCCCCCCCCCCCCCCCCCCCCCCCCCCCCCCCCCCCCCCCCCCCCCCCCCCCCCCCCCCCCCCCCCCCCCCCCCCCCCCCCCCCCCCCCCCCCCCCCCCCCCCCCCCCCCCCCCCCCCCCCCCCCCCCCCCCCCCCCCCCCCCCCCCCCCCCCCCCCCCCCCCCCCCCCCCCCCCCCCCCCCCCCCCCCCCCCCCCCCCCCCCCCCCCCCCCCCCCCCCCCCCCCCCCCCCCCCCCCCCCCCCCCCCCCCCCCCCCCCCCCCCCCCCCCCCCCCCCCCCCCCCCCCCCCCCCCCCCCCCCCCCCCCCCCCCCCCCCCCCCCCAGTAGACGATCGGAAGCGAGCAGTCGCGTAATCGCTTCCCAAAAACCTATTCGCCCCTCTCCCGTACAGGATCCGGAGAGGCGGGGTTTCGGAGACCTGCTCTCTCGTCGACCGTGTACGCGGCAGACGGGATGGGATCACCGGCGGCAGCAGCAGCAATGGAACGTGCAAAGGTGCAAGAGTATGGCTCCCCATGCGCCTCCCCACTATATATAGGAGTGGAGGGGTCGTTGGCCAAGGGGGAGGAAGGAAATCCCTCCTTTCCTTTCCCCACCGATCGCTATCCCCCTTTTTTAGGGATCTTGATCTTATCCCTTCGGGATATGATCCTATTCCTTGTAAAGGGGGATCTTGATCTTATCCCTTCGGGATATGATCATATTCCTTGTAAGGAGGGATCTAGTGCCATATAACCCACATGGGCCCTTAGAGATTTTCCGGAAATTGTTAGATGGGCCCTAGGCCCACCCTAATATTTCAACACTTCCACGGAGGAGGCGTATAGCGGAACACTTTTCATGGTTTCCATCCGTTTGTTTTTCAATTATAGCCGTCCGATGGTGCACGGATCTTAACGTGCTCGCATCCTCATTCCACCTTCTTGTTGGAGTACGATGCACAGAACCACCACCTTAGCGTCACGGCTCTTGGAAAACCACCACTTTGCAAAATGTGATACTTTGCATCGCATCGAAATTTTAATTGTGGTAAAAGACACTGATGGTAGGTGCTAAGGACTTTGCTGACGTCACTAATCGGCCGGGTCCCCCCCCCATCAGGCTGAGTTGGCAGAAAAAATGTCACGCAGGCAAATTGACTTGGTCTTCTTCTTCCTCCTCTCTCTCTTTGGCAATACATCGAGCACCTTATGTGCATCAAGAGAGAGCACGAGTAGCTCGCTCCCTCTCGCCGCGGACGCCGGGAACTCCCTCTGTGTCTCCGTGGCTCCGTGTCGCGCACTCTGCTACCAAGGACCTCTTGATCACTGAAGCCGCTGGTGCCGATGTAGAGCTCCGAGTAGCTGAACACCCTGGGCCTGGTCGTGCCTCTGATCTTCCTCGCGCCGACCTCGTACACGCCGTCCATGTCCTCGAAGCCCGTCGCCGACCGGGAGTCACGGCACCCGCAGCGGAGGCAGGACAGCGCGCGGCCGACCTTGCCGCGGACGTACGAGCCCATTCTCTTCCTGGGGCGCCGCCGGGTGTCGTCGGCGGTGGCAGAGGCCATGAGGACCTCGTCACCGTCCATGGGCAGCACGAAGCACAGCCGGCGGAGTGACATAGACGCGTTGGGCGGAAGATGTTACATGCGTGTCAAGGGATGTTGTGCATAATTAATGGTGCCCGCGGGCGCGCATGCGACATTTAAAGTTGGGGCCCGGGGGCGGTGGGGGTCTTGATCAATGGGGAATGGAATGGGGAGTGCGCGATACGGAGCCACGGAGACACGCATCATTGTTCCCGGCATCCGCAGCGAGAGGGAGCGAGCTGCTCATGCTCTCTCTTGATGCACATAAGGTGCTCGATGTATTGACGAAGAGAGAGAGAGAGAGGAGGAGAAGGAGGAAGAAGATGACCAAGTCAATTTGCCCTTGTGGCAATTATTTTTTGTCAACTCTGCCTGACGTGTGGGCCCGACTAATTAGTGACGTCAGCAAAGTCCTTAGCATTTACCGTTAGTGTTTTTTGCCACTGTCAATTTTTCGGTGCGGTGCAAAGTGTCACATTGTGTAAAGTGGTGGTTTTTCGAGAGTTGTGATGCCAAAGTGGTGGTTTTGTGCATTTTACTCACCTTCTTGCCTCTGTTTGTGTGTCGCTCGCTGATTTGGTTTACGGATTTTGGGCTTTTTGGGTTGGTGGGCCGTCCACTTGATCTGTATGTCAATCCGCCCTCCTCCCCCCACCCGACCCTTTTTTTATGAGATGGTCCATGTCATTGCATAGCAGGGGAATGGAGGGGAGGGAGGCGGATGTGGTGGAGGAAGGCGCTGCTGGGAGCAGCATGAGGAAGGAGAGATGATGGTATGGAGAGGAGGTCGACGGAGGTGTCCCGTCGGGCTCGTCATCCGGAAGCACTCGCAGGGGAGGATGGAAGTAGCCATCTTTGCCAGACAGGCGGAAAGTACAACGAGATTTTCCCCATCTTCAAATTTACTCACCACCCCCTGGGTTTTGCATCACTCGGTCTTGCTTCATTCTTTCCACTATCGTTGTCCTTACTTGTTCGGGGGTCACACACCGCGGTGTTGTACATCATTTTCCAAGGAGGGGAGCCCCGGGGAGGGGCTCAGATTCAAAATGGCATTGAGAACCTCGTTTAATCTTGCTAATTTTTTTTGTGTGAGATCATGTTAAAATTGTGCTAACCACCTCCTCGGTAGGTTGGACTTCGTAAATCGCACGAGGGGTGTCCTCCTAGGAATCTAGTTCAATAGGTTAGAACCATGTCTTTGCGACTTCTTCATCTCTAAACCCAAATCGAGGAATTTCTACTGTATGGCCGTCAATAGTTTCAAAGTTAGGTGTCATTTTCTTAATTTATGCCATTTAGTTACTTGTTCATTAGTTTGTCCAGTTCTTAGTATGTGGTATCAGTCCTAGTCTTCAGTGCCTCTAAGGATGAGTACCTTGCAGTTATTATTCTTTAATACCCTAGTTTTCCTTCTTTTTCATGTATTTAGTGAAATTTAGTTAGTCATATTCTTCGACCCTCTCAGAACTCCTTTTTTTTCTATTAGCTTATTGGCATATTCAGGCCTTATTATTTTAGTTTTCAATCTTATTCAGTCCTTTTTATTTAGTTATCAGTTGCACTCATTGTCGTTTCTGGTCATATTCGCTCTTATTTCTTAAGTCTTATATAGAGGACAAAATAAAAAAGTGCAAACAAGAATATTCAACCTAGCGCCATGCTCCCCAACAACGGCGCCAGAAAAGGCACTTGATAATTAGTGCAGGGAGTAGCTGTAGCATTTTTCAAAATGAAAGTGGAAGCATAGGAGCGCCTATACCCTAGAGGAACTAAATGTAGTTTCCTACTCTATCAAGTGTGTATGTCACTTACACAACTATCTTTACAATATGGAGAGAGCCTCCCTCCTTCTCCATCTCCTTCTTCTTTGCTCCCCCTTAGCTGGGGGAAGAGTTTTCGCTCTGGTTTTTATGGCCATAGATGTGGAGGACGAGAGCCTCCCAAAGATTGGATCTAACTCCCAGGAGGGTCTGTCTTAGGTTTTTGAAACCTACCTCCTGTCACTGTTTTATTTTTTCTCGGAAATCCGTAACTCTGAAAAATTGGACTAAAATAGGAAGGTGGAAAAACTCCAAGGGCAAGTGTGCGGCCAAGGGAAGTCTCCAGAAGGTTCCCCAAATGCTTAGGCGCCCCTGGGCCGCGGGCGCCTAGGCACCCTGCGGTCTCCTAGCCCAAACTAAGGTCAACTGGATGTCCCTTGGTGCAAAAACAATCCTAGTATATTTTTTGGATTTTTTTTCGATGTCTAAATACATGTTTTCCATGAAATTTGAAACAACAAAAAACAGGAAGTAAGCACTTAATTAATTGGTTAGTCAAATAAAAATGATAAGAAATGTGACCAAGGTATGAGTAAATGATAAGATAATGTGTGAAACGTACAAAAAATTATAGGCACGCCAGACATGTATCAGTCGCCTCCTCTGCATCAACAACGTGTGGAGCAACCTCCTTTTGCATCCCTCAGATGCCGAGGCCTTAGAGTAGCACGGCGACGATGTGAAAGAGGCACCACTGCAACAAAAACACCATGTATGGTCACTTTTTCTGGGATGCTCTTTATTCATCTCTACGCCCGTGAACACTGGCAACCTAAAGACACATCTTAAGATGTTTGCAGAGCGCCACAAACTTTATATATACCCCCCCCCCCCCCCCCCCCCCCCCCCCCCCCCCCCATAATTAGCCTTTTAGATAATTAGTATGTAATTTTAATTAACTTAGAGACGATTTGTGAGTAGTTTTAGTGTGACTCTATTCTTACCTTATACTTAAGAAAGCTTTGAATAATGATATTTTTTTAACTTGGATAGCTATTAAATTTAGTTGTGCTAAACTTTGAATAATCATACTTTATTATTTGGTCGCAACCTTAATCATCCCCTCTCTAATATTCTCCTCGATATATTATATTACCTCTCCATTGTATATATTACCTCTATGTGATATTCTCATGTTATGTTAAAAAAAATCAATCATCCCGAAGATATGCAACAACCCTAAAAAAGAAACAAGTAGCAAGCGCCCCCAGCCACTCGGCGCCAACAGCCGATATCCCGTTGTCGTTTGGCCCCAGCCAGAGCTCTCAAGCCGTCACCATTCGCCCATTCCCATATGTTTCACACCGTCCCGCACCCCATACCGAGATCTCACGCCGCCGCAACTTGTCCGCAAGCCTAACTCCCGTGTCGCCCGATTCTGATTCCGAGACAACTCTTTGGCCAGAGCACCCATGTCGCTAGACGCTCCTCCTCCTAGCCAAGTTCCCCCGCCGCCATACGCGGTTGCCATCCCACAGCGCAAGCTCCCCCGCTACCAGACGTCGGTCTACCCCAACCCAAGCTCCCCCGGCCGCCTGATGCCGGTTGCCCCCAACCCGGCATCGTTCCCCCCAATGCCAGGCTCCGCCGCCCGGAGAATACTTTACACATACATGTCATCTGCGTCAATGTCAATGCTCGAAGACGTAGATTCCTGCTCACCTTATAGACATGTTGGCAGCTCTAGCTGGTTCCGCTGGTCGCCAACGACGATTAGAACGTCAGCTCTGACGCGGGGGATATCGACCTCACCTCCGACGGGGGAGGAGTAGAATATAATTTTTAGAGTAGTTCTATTTTAAGGGATATTTTGCGTTGCAAAAATCTATGAACGACTAGGTGCCCACCTTGTTTAAGGGATATATTTGGATGGCGTCCAACTTGCTAGATGTTCACGGACACGTCGGCGTTCATTTGTGGTTTTCCCTTGGAGATGCCCATACATCCTCCTCCTGCCCTCACACCCACCCTTTCATGGTTTGCTCCCTCAAATCTTTAACTTCTGTTCACAAGTTTCTCTTGAAAACTGCCTCAAGTTGCCCACGTCTTATTATCTTATCAAATATATTTTTCTCTGATAAGACAATAAGTGTTGATTCAATCAACAGTAAAATTCCATTTTACGCAATCATATTAATAATAAAATAACAGATAAATCACAGTGACCGCGTAAAATAACTCAACTAAACCGCATCACCACCAATTCCGATTGCAACGAGGAGTCATGTGCAAAAGTTCCTAACTGCTTTCAAATCTTTGTCAATATGGATATATTTGTCTAGCTGTTCTATTTTATTTTTATTTATTTTTCAGGAAAACTTTCAATCTAGTAATTAACTGTCATGGTAGTAAAAAACACTAGAAGTAATAAAAATTACATTCAGGTTCGTAGACCACCTAGCAACGGCTATAATTACTGGAACAGGCCGAGGGCGCGTTGTCGTCATCAACTCATCGCCCCTCCCTCACCGAAGTCAGACAATTTTGTTGTAGAAGACACCCAGGAATTCGTCGTGCTAAGGTCCCACAAGACCGACACAGCAGAATAACAACTATCGTTGATGAAAAAAATTTGTAGATCGAAAGTATCCTATTTGTAGATACACGAACACTGGATCCACGGAGATCCATCGAAAATCAACGCTGATCGAATCCCACGTGATACACACCTCCACACACCCCCGACGACGCTAGACGCATCGCCGTGACGAGAGCTTGGCGGGGAGGACCTTATTTCATCTTCAGGAAGTCGCCGTCGCCTCGCCTTCGCAAGTAGGTAAAAAACCCTAATTTACCTAAAAAAACATCTAAAAAATGAAGTAGCAGCTCTCTCGCCGACAAGGTACATGATCCACCTTGCCTCCATGACCCTAACGCTATAGGAGATGAGGCAGATCGACTATGAAAAGGTAGGAAGACCTTGCCGCCTTCCTTAGGGGAGGAGGAAAACCTAGCGGTTCTATTTCTAAAAGCAATTTTATTTTTAAAACTAACATTTTAATTATACTCCATTGCAACGCAAGAGGGACACAGGAGCCATGTACAAAAGTTGCTAAGAGTATGGTTAGTCAACTGATGGCTATATGGAGCTGCCAAGTCATCTATAGTCATCCATTACGCTCACTCATATAGTTAGACGAGCTACAAGGTTGGCTATAAGGCTGGTCATAGTGGAAGTAACTTAGCTAGTAACATAGTGCATCTCAAGACAAGTATACTTATGTGGCATGTAGTTAATAAGGAGAGAAGTGTTTAAAGTAACATAATAGTATGTTACTGTAACATAACACAACCCAAAGCAAGATAAGGCTACAATCTAATAAATGCAATAATCTGTGATACTATTTCTATGTTACTTTGCACTATGAAGGTAGTAACATAGACTAGTGCGAGTATGACTAGCGACTAGTCACAGTGGAGAGTAACTTGCATTAGTAACATACTACACACTGTTCTAGACTATGTTACTACCTCCATAGTGAGTAGTAACATATGTGTAGTGTCATTCAAAACTTCATTTATTAGTTTATAGAATTATTTAGTCTTGGTATGTGTGATGTTACTCATAGAATGAGTAACTAGCTACTCCTTCTGTCCGATGAAGAGTGTACATTTGGCTTTAAAATACTTCTATCTTCCCAATGCACTTTAAAGTACTTCCTCCGTCTAGGTGCATAAGTCACCTTATGAAAACCAAATAATCCCAAAACACATAGGCATGGTGCATTAATTCCCACCTTGTTTCTTTTTTTTTGACGTAAATAAGGGAATCAACCAATAAGAGGTATGAGGCGTGTATGCTTTTAATGACTTGAGACTATCAAACACGACATGCAGTGGTCAGTTCATTGCATGCAATGGTATTAATTAGCAAATAAACATTAAGTTCTCTTGTTTTCCGCTTCAACTTGATCACGGTGCACAACCTAAAATGACTTATGCACCTAGACGGAGGGAGTAGAAAAAAATGTTTCTCTCGCATGCACGGTAATCAAGACCAATTACATTCTACACATGGTCTTTTTAATTTCGACATGCACTTAGCTCATTGCGGTTGGGTAATTGAAAAGGAGAGAGATGGTGGCTTGCATATTTTCAATGCATTTTTTACTCCACTCCATAATTTGTCCTAAAATTTTACACTTTTCATCGGACGGAGGGAGTAAGTTACTCAATTTACCTCTCTCCTCATTAACTCATTGCCACATAGCCAAATTTGATGAGTTGGACCCGATGTTACTCTTGAAGTTACTCCCACTATGGCCAGTCTAAGATTAACACCTTTTCTAAGCATCTCTCTCTTTCTTTGCATTTGTTGTACTACCTCCGCATGAGTTTATTGATCCCCTTCGTATTTCGTGCCCAATTTTGACCGTGGATTTGACTAACAAATTATAAGTTTTATGTCACAAAACTTATATTATTAAATTCATATTTGAAAGAGGTTCCAATGATACTATTTTTAAGGTATATAACTTATTTTTTGATAGTTAAATACAAGGTCAAAGTTTGACCCAAACTATAAGGAGGACTAATAAACCAAGACGGAGGTAGTATTTGCCTAGAAGTTACTTTCTCCGTCCGAAAAAACTTGTCCATCAAATGTATGTATCTAGCACCAAGCATATAACTAGACTCTTGCATGAGAGTCCACTCTCCTTATTTTTTCTCATGTCTCTCTCCTTTACATAGATAAAAATGCCACGTAAACAGGTTGTAAGCCTATTATTATAGTACTTGTTCTAAGACTATCCACAGTGGGAGTAACATAGGTGGTAACATCACACATCTTTAGGCAAAACAGATGATGTGGCGAGTAATTAATAAGGAAAGAGAGACATGTGGTAACATAGCTAGTTACTGTAACATCACAGATACCAAGACAAGATCAGTCTACAACCTAATAAATGAAGTGTTGCATGACACTACACATATGTTATTCCCCACTATAGAGATAGTAACATAGGCTAATAACATATGCATGTTACCAGTCTAAGTTACTACCCATTGTGACTAGTCTAAGTAGTGTTTCAAATCTTTGACGATATAAGTTATAGTATTTTTTAATGGCTCTATCTCAAAAATTACTATTTAGTGGGGGTATTAAACTGAATAAGATGAAGTCATGAAGAGACATTTTCCTCGATCTGAACTGTTGTCACATGGCGATCAGAGTCTTCAAGAAACCTCGTTTTGCAGAACTTCTTTTGTACCAGCCTCGCAGACTTTCATGCTAACTGGAACTGGAATGCCATTAACTCTAATTAAACCGTACTACTACCTCCGTCTCGGTGTATAAGTCATTTGCGTAGTTCTAGGTTGACAATTTAACTATCTAAATATGTATTATATGTGACAAAAAATATATATTTAGAAACTACATCCATGTAGAAATCTAGTGATATATTTTTCATGACATATAACACATATTTAATTTGACAAATCGATGACCTAGAACTACGCGAATGACTTATACACCGGGACGGAGGGAGTACTGATTAGGATTTACGCGGCGAGTCGGCGTGGATACATTCACTGGTTTTGTACGCCAAGAGTGTCACCAAGACCGATCCGCATACGAAGTGACGGGCCTCACCATGGATCCAATCGAACCTTTCAATAATTTTAAGCTTTGTCGAAGTGGCGGCCAGTCTTTCTCAGGGTACCATTTTCTAATCTGACAATCCTTGACATGCAAGGAGCGTCAAAGCGGGTTATGCCAGCCAATCTAATGAGATCGAAGCTGCATAAGTTCCTTCTATCGGACATTTTGTTCATCTTCGATGTTGTCGAGGTTTCGCTGATATGCTCGTGGCAACCCGGATTGATACGACGGTTTCGGTGTGTACTTTCGTAGTGGTGAATGCGCTCGAGTGCCTGGCCAGGCGTGTTGTAGAGTGTTGGCCTTCCGGCGTTTTGTATGTCTTTGGTGCTTTAGGCCTAGTCTAAACTAGGCATTAGCCGCACCGGAGCGCCCCAAATCCGGCCGGCTAGGGCCCTCCCCCCTCCTCCTCTTCCCTCGCCGTCGCCGGGCAAAGCCCGGGAGGCGTCGGCGACGATGGGGCCGTTTGACGGTGCGGCGGCGGCAGATCTGGTGGCCTTGAGCGCCGGCAGTGGGATGTGTTCCAGGGGCTGCGCGCACCGGTGGTAGAGGGGCTCGAGGTTGCGGCCGTGGCTGACGGAGTCGTGGCAGCGGCGAGGCGGCGCAAAGGAGCTGCATCAGGCGGGCGCGGAGGAGCTGCATCTGGCGGGCACGGACGAGTTGCATCGTGCAGGCTCGCTCGGCTCTGGCGCGGCCTGGTGTGGATCTGGAGGTCCGTGTGGAGGACCAGCGCGGCGGTAGGCTCTTGGCAGCCAGGGCGGATCTGCCTCCGCTTGCGCGATGAGGTCTTGCTGCCTGGAGGTCGCCGTGGTGCGGGGATGTGCTGCTGTTGCTGCTGCTCCGGCGGGACGGAGTCAGAGGGCTTGTTGGCGTGTGGTGCTCGGACGCCGGGGCGGCGGCCCCGAACCTCTTCTTCGGCGACGGCGACCGTGGTGGCTGTGTGGGTAGCGCCACGGCTGGAGCTCGGGGCCGTCGGTACTCTGCGGCAGTGCTTCAGCCCTCTGTCGTGCCAAGGACGCTTGATGTTGGCCGATAGATTGACTGTTGCGCAGGGCGCCAGATTTGACCAGATGTGGCCGGTTCTGGCTCCTGCGGTGGTGATGGGGCAGCCTAGTCAGTGGCTGTGCGTGGTGCAGGTGCCGACGGCAGGGCTGTCCTGATCGCTGGCTCCGAACTCTGGTGGTAGGTGGTGGTTTAGATGGGCGGTGGCTCTCGTGTGCCGATTCCAGGGAAGGGCTCCTGTTGGCTCCTCGGGGCGTAAGCCTTGCTCTGGCTTTGGCCGGAGCCGACGACGGTGACGTCTGTGGACGCCGCACACCTTCTTGGAGGCGTTGTCGATCGAGGGCCTACAGCCTCTTCTCTTGCTCTTCGGGGGGAAACCCCTGTTCCAGGTTTCTGGAGCGGATGATGGCGATGCTTCGGTGTCTCGTTCCTTCTTGGAGGCATCGTTCCAGAGTGGTCTTGGCCTGGCAGAGCCATCGGCTTGGGTGGTGCGCGGCCTCGGGGCCGGCGTGGAAGTCGGAGCGGCGGCTCCGGATCTCGTCGTCATGGAGGGGTGCCGACATTGGTCACATGGGTGGCAGTGTCGTTGGCCAGACTGGTGCGCAGCCTCAGGGTTGGCGTGGAGGTCGGAGCGGCGACTCCGGATATGATTGTTGGGCGTCGGCTCCGGTTGCTCGGGTGACGAAGCTGGCGGCTCGCCTGCTGCACGGCCTCGGGGTCAGTGTGTGTGGTTTTTGTGTTTGCATCGGAGCGGCGACTCCGTAGATGGTTGTAGGGTGTCGGCTCCGGTTGCTCGGGCGGCGAAGCAGGCGGCTCGTCTGGTGTGCGGCCTTGGGTTCGGCGTGGATGCCAGAGCGGCGGCTTCGGTTTTGGTTGTAGGGTGTCGGCTATGGGTTACTTGGGTGACGGAGCCAGCGGCTCGCCTGGTGCGCAGCCCCGGCGTCGGCGTGTGTTGATGGTGCCCTGTTTGGGGCGTGCTGTAACGGTTTTCGCCCGGGTTTCCATCAATTAATCGGGCAACTCTCTTCTATCTTTTTTAATGAATCGGGCTCTAAGGGACCGTGTTTCAAAAAAATTAAAATAAACTAGGCGTTGCTTAGGTTTTTATCCGGTCCTCGATAAACCGAGCAGCTCCTTTTTCATTTCTTCCTTTTATAGCACTCACCTTTGATGTGGTGCATTAAAAAACAACTCTGCCAATTTGGCACACGATTAGTAAAGTCGATGGTCCAGAAGCTGTCAGTGATATCGAGAGTTCATTCACGACTGATCGCGAGAGCTATTTCTCGCCTATAGCGGTAGGTTCCCTCGCTATAGGTGAGCGCGAGTAGGCCGACCCTTTTAATACAGGTCTGATTTTCTTTGTCTGAAAAAAGTCTGTTTTTCTCTCGTTTTGTTCCTTGTTATTCTTCGGGTTTTTCTGTTTTATCACCGGTTTTCTTTGGTTTTTCTCTTTCTTTGTTATAACTTCTGTTTTTCTTCTTGGGTATCAGTAGTTTTTCCTTTTCTTTCTTTTCTTCTTCTTCGTTTTAATTGTTTTTCTTTGGTCCTCTTTCCTTTTCATTGGTTTTATCCCTTTTTTTTGCCTTTTTTTCTTTCATTTTTTGGATGTGTTTTTCTTTACGGTTGTCATCGGTTTGTAGAACATCTGTTGGTTGTTTCTTGTTCATCGGTTTATTTTATGTTTTCATTGTTTTTTTAGTTAATTATTTCTTTGTCAGATTTCATCTTTTTCCCTTTTTCTTTTTTATACAACATGAACATTTTTTGAATACATTGATTAATTTCTCTAATACATACTTTTTGATATCCACATTTTTTATGTCTACTTTTCTCATAGACATTCTAGATTTTTTGTATACATCAGGACATTTTCTATATGCATGTTTAAAATATTTCATATATACACTAGCAAAAAGGCCCGTGCCTTACAACGGGAGAAAAAATACCACACGCTCTTAATTTATAAAAATAGTCTATAATCTGAGAATTTGTAGCTACGGCCCAAACAAAGATGGTCTTAACCTATAAAAGCGCAGTTTATAAAACCGCAGTTTAAGATTCTACATGTGTTCTATTTCAACACGGTTTGCATGTAGATTTAATCCATACAAAAAAACGGGCAAGTGATCATGCATTTATTCATGTCATGTTTGGAATGGGGTGTTGTTATGGGCGAGTAAAGAAAAACGACAAAGACAAACGATGACACATTAGCACACTACGGAGACATTTGTGCATCAATGACAGTTTTCAGTTTAAGAATCACGAACTTAGGTTAACTCTTGAACACTTTTTTTCACATACATATTTCTTAAATACATGAAGAGTTGTTAAAAAGGTAGTTAAAAAGATACATGATTTTTTTATCATAAAAAGAGATTTTTTTTGTCTGGAAAAGAACATTTTTGTATGGTCTCCTGTGATTGGTTATTGATCCCTGTTTCATCACTATTTCTTGCCATACATGTCATAGGTATTGGTCCCTGTTTCATCACTATTTATATCTTATCAAACTTGTATTTTTTTTGTCATGCATACATCCGTTTTACTTTTTTTCATGCATGTCCTTTTTTCTTCTTCTTATATATAGGAGAATAGCGCAACATCTCATCTTTATCGGACATTCTCTGTATTTTTTCTTTTATTTCTTTTATAGCAGACATCCCATCTTTGTTGGGTTCTCCTTTTATTTCTTGTCATGCATGTCCTTATTTATTGGGTGTCTCTAGCAAATTTATCTTCAATTTCATGTCCAATCCCGATTTTGCTGAGGTGTTCATCCCCATTCTGAATCAGCAGCAGTATGAAAAAAGATGGATAGTGCATTGTTGATTAAAATTGCAGCCTAGATAGCATTTTTTTAAATTGTTAACAGGTAAAATAACATAATATTCAGATTCTTCATATTTTTCTAATCAAATTCCATATATAACATATTAAATTTGGAGTTACGGTTTAGAAGATATGAGTATTTTAAAAAACATATTTCTTGCCATACATGTCATAGGTATTGGTCTCTGTTTCATCACTATTTTTATCTTATCAAACTAGTCTTTTATTTTATTTTTTGTCATGCATGACTCCTTTTTTATTTTTTTTCATGCATGTTCTCTTTTTTCTTCGTCTTATATATAGGAGAATAGAACAACATCTCATCTTTATTGGATCTCCTCTACATTTTCTCTTTTATTTCTTTTATAGCAGACATGCCATCTTTATTGGGTCCTTCTTTTATTTCTTGTCATGTGTAACATCCCCAGATTTTAACCCTGTTATTAAGCTAATTAAATTGCCTTGTCATCTTGATCACTAAGCTAATCTGCCACTTGTCCAAAAATCAAAGTCATTTTCCAATTCAAATTGCATGTCAAATAATTATTTCTTCAAATTGCAAAACTAAAATGTTCATAGTATTTCAGATAATCCCAGAACAATTATAAAAATAAAACCAACATTAAGAAAATTCCCAAATTGCCCCTAGAAATTAATTCAAAGATCCAATAGCAATTAAACTGGTCTTTCCAATTTCTAATAATACCTAACATTTTCTTTTTGCCTCCAAACTTTTTGTGACAGTGCCAGTCATTGCCTAGTATTAGATTTGGCAAGTCCCATATTTTACAAAATACAATTGCTAGCTAAAATAAAATGCAACAGAAAAGAATAAATGAAAACAGAAAATAAAAATAGAAAAGGCCTAAAACTCTACTATGCAACTGGGCTTCAGTTCAACAGTACCTGGCAGCCCGGCCCATCTTCGTCGTCTCCCTCCTCCGTCGCCGTGTCGACGCCACACGCGCCCGACGCCGCAGATGGCCACGCGCCGGCCATCCGAGCCTTCCCCAGCGGGGATAAGGCCTCCCCGCGCCCTCCCGCAAACCCTAGCGCCCACTTTCCCCTCCCCCTCTCGCCCGTTCATCCTCTCCCTCTTGCGCCCGAAAGGTCGCCGCCGTCGCCGCGTCGATCCCGCGGCCACCGGCCACCCTGAGCTGCACCGCCGTGTCCAGGAGGAGCGCTATCGTCGTCTACGTCGACTATGCCTACTCGCTCGACCGGAGCCGCCCCGAATCGACTCCCTCGAGCTCTTCTTCTTCCTCTGCACTGACAAACGCCGCCGATGATTCCGGCCACGACGAGCCTCCCCGAGCAGGCTTGAGCACATCTGCAGGCCACTGTGAGCTGCTGCGTCGATCCCTCCTCTCCTCACTCTCTATCCGTAGCCGTAGATGCCGTCCCCGACATGCCCGAGCTCGCCGTCGCGTAGCTCGTCGCCGGCAATCATCCGGCGACCAAACGACCCCGCGCTCGTGCCCATCGTCTTCGCCGCGTCGAGTAGGCCCTCCCTAGCTGCTTAGTTAGCTCATGCGCGCGCCGTATCGCCGTTTGCCAGAACGTCCGAGCGTCGCCGCCCACCTCCATGCTCGCCGTCGCCGCTCCGGTGCGACTCCGGCGAGGCCGACCCCACCACTAGATGCGCCGCAGCTACCTCGTCCGAATGCCCCCAGCCCCGCTGCAAACCAAGCTCCGTGGCAACTTTCCGGCCAAGTTCGGTGAACATCCGCCGCGGGAGTGGTTGCCGGCACTGCTCCGGCCGCCGTGCTGACCTGGCGCCACGGGCCCCGCCCCTGTGACGCTGACACTGGGCCCATCTGGTCCTAGTTGACTGGTCAACCGCCGACGTGGCCTGCCCGTGTCACTGACTTACGGGCCCCACCCTTTTAAAACGATTTAAAATAAATATGTAATAAGTTAATAAATCTGTTAATACTAATTAAGTTAATTAGTTATCTAGTTAGTCTCTGACTAACTGGGCTCACTAGCTTAATTAGCTAATTAGATTAAATTTAACTCTGCTTAACACTAACAGAGGCTGGCATGTGGGTCCCAGTGACCCCAACTGTCAGGTTTGACTCTGGTCAGCCAGAGTTGACCGCTGACATCATCATAATGTTCTGCTGACGTCACCTATTACTGTTTTGGATAATTCGAATTAAATAATTCCAGAATTTCCAGAAAATGCTAAAATCTTTTAAAATCCGTAGAAATTAAACCGTAGCTCAAATCGAAAAACTTTATATATGAAAGTTGCTCAGAACGAGGAGACAAATCCAATCGTGCCATCCGTTTCCACGTCGGGACCCTCTACGGAGGTGAACCCGCAACCTTTAGCCTGTTTCTGGTAGATGAGTAGTGCATATACACCAGTTAATAATTCCAACTTAAATCCTAAAATAACTATTATGATTTAGACATGTCTTTAGGCAACCCTGCACTGCACGTTAGCATGCTACGCTCTGTGTTGCATATGTTTGCTATGTATTTATCTGTTTCTTCCCCCTCTTCTCTCTCGATAGACCCCGACACTGACGCAGTCCCCGAGACCGACGCAGCTCCGGAGGACGACTACGCCCCTGACGACCAGATTTTGCCACAGAGCTTCCAGGCAAGCACCCCCCCTTTGAACATGCCTATATCGCCTATTCTTTCTCCCTCCTGCTTGCATTAGAATTTGCTACTACTTTGAGATATCCTATTCTGATGCATAGCCTGTTTATTGTAACCTGCTATTGATACCTTACCTGCTTATCCTAAACTGCTTAGTATAGGCTGGTTAGAGATCCACCAGAGACCCCACTTTGACACAGTTGCCCCCGCTGGATTATCAGATGACTCGATCAACGTGATCGACAACCAGGCCCCGGCACCGCACATCACCCCCTTAGTTGTACGACACTGCAGCGTTACCATCGAGTGCCGAGGGTGATACCTTGTCAGCACTTCTGATGTTAACTCTGTAGAGTAGCTATTTGGTCGTGATCATCGAGGGTGATTCCTCCTTCACCACTTCCGATAACGATGCCGTCGTGCAACACCTCAAGTGTGAACCTCGAGGGTGATTCCTCCTAAGTTCACCTTGACGGATACATCGAGTAGGAATCCAACGAGGGTGATACCTCAGATTCCCTTGATGTTATGGACACACGGATACTTGGACTTTACAATTATTACTTGGAAAGGCGGGTCGACCCTGAGGGGTACCCGTGAGTGATGTGAAGACGGGTTGACCTGGAGGGTGCCCGAGAGATAAATACGAGGTGTGGCCGAGCATTCTTAGCCCTTGCCGCAAGTCCTCGAGACGGGGCGACGGGGTCACATCGATCGTGAGTCTCTGCTCGTTACTGCACTACCAAAACAATAACGATTTGGATATTTGATTCGAGTGGGCCTCTGGCCCGATAGCACTAACCATCACGCGGGAATAGTTATGGGCACTCTGCATCGTGGTATCAGTCGAAAGCTCTGTCAGATGTCCAGTTCAGCATTGTGGCACGGTCGGATCGTGCCGGCCATCCGAGGCGGTGCTGGTATCCACCCTGCACACAACGACCCGGAGTGCAACGGGCGATGGGCCCAAGACCCCGGAGTGCTTAGGATGTAGACCGGCGGGGACCTCTCTGCTGAGCTCCAGGTAGGGCTGCAGTGTGTCATTTGGCCGAGGCCGGGCATGACCCAGAAAAGTGTGTCCGGCAGGAGTTAAGCGAGCGTGGTGGGTAAGTTGGTGCACCCCTGTAGGGAAGAACTAATCTATGCATAGCCGGATCCTCGGTAACAGACACTCGGAGTTGTATCCCGATCGATACAACTAGAACTGGATACTTGAGATGAGATATGGATAGTATGGCTCTGGGATTGCTTTCTCGCAGGGAGTCGAGAAAGGATCTCTGGCCGAGGTTGATACTTGGATATTATGGCTCTGGGATTGCTTTCTCGCAGGGAGTCGAGAAAGGATCTCTGGCCGAGGTTGATATTTAATACTGCTACTACTTTATACTATACTAATCTACACTCTTCTAATGCTGCAAGACCGCTAAAGATGCTAGTCTTCAATAGGACTAGGCCTTCTCTCTATTCTGGCATTTCTGCAGCCCAGTCCACATATACAGCCTTTCTTTGATAATGTTGCATATGTAGTGTAGATCCTTACTTGCTGAGTACTTCGGATGAGTACTTACGGTTGCTTTGATTCCTCTTTTCCCCCATATCTGTTTGATGCAACCAGATGACGGAGCCCCAGAGCCAGTTGCCCCATCGACGACTACTACTACCACCCCGAGGGTGGTTACTACTACGAGTTGGCTGACGACCAGGAGTAGGTTCGGAGGATCCCAGGCAGGAGGCCTGCGCCTTTCGATCGTAGCTTTTGTTTTGCCCCGCCTTTCTAAAGGCTTGTCTGTTTTATCTTTTATATCTGTACTTAGATATCTAACGCTTCCGCTGATGCTTGTTGACATCAAGCTTATGTATTCGAGCCCTCGAGGCCCTGGCTTGTAATATAATGCTTGTATGCCTTTATTTATGTTTTAGAGTTGTGTTGTGATTCCTTCAAGCGAGTCCTTAGGCTTGATCGTGTGCATTTGCGTGTATGATTAGTGCACGATTAAGCCAGGGGCATCACAGGTTGGTATCAGAGTCGACTGCCTGTAGGAACACCCCCTTTCCAACTCCTTGGCTAAAGTTGAGTCTAGTCGTCCAAAACTGTTTTACTAACTTGGCTGTGTGGCTTATGGGCCCACGTCGCCAATTGGGTGGTATTAGGATCTTTTATTTCTCGTCTATGCTCTGGGACTCTGATCTTTCTTCTATTCGGGTTAAAGATTTTACTAACTCTGACTCTAGGATCTCATAACCACTTCCTCCCGAAGAGCCCCGTCATTCCAAATGATCGCTTGCTTCATCAGAAGATTCTGCAGATACTCCTCGTTGTTTCCCGAGACCCTGTGCCCATTGCTTTGCAGTTCCTGACCACCGATAATCCCCGTGAATAACATCCTTGCCGCTTGTACCTTCATCCCCAGTTGTTCATGTGCTTTCCAAAATTCTTTGAAATGCTATTCGATCTCCCGAAGATCCTCTGCAGTCTATTGCTCCCGAAAGTCTTGTCTGCCTGCATTATGGTTAAATCCACATGTCACACAATATTCATTAGCATTCTTTGTTATTGTCATTCCGAGTCTATTGATTCAATATGAATGAGAATAATCCCTATCATCCATCGATCCCTAGAATTCGTCCTTCCGGCTCAGACGTCATTTTGGACATGAGTTGGTTCTCGGTCAGTCAAGTTGCAACTGATTGTCCATCTAGTTCTATTCTACTTACTCATCTGTTGATCAGAGCCTCTGCTTCTGATCCTTTGCTTTGGAAATCATAATTCCTTTGAGTTTAAGCGTCAGACTATTCAAATATTTCTATAATCTGATACCTTTGCATTCTTTCTTCCTCTGATTGAGTACCGATGCTTACCTCAGCTCCCTTGTGGGCTACCAGATCATTTGCTGGATTATTATCCAACAGCGCCCATCATATCTAATAACCTTGTGAGTTTTTCCTCGGATACATAATGCCTTTGGTAAATTGTATCCTCTCTTTTTGTGAACCTTGCTCTACCCTCGAGCTTGAGTTATTTACTCCTGAAGTTCGTGGTATATGTTCCTAAGATACCCCTACGAGTTGAACCTATGCCTTCCCCAATCCGTTTGAACTCGAAAGATATACGAGTCATACCCTTCTGGTGCTTCACCAGATAAATCTTCCGCACTACAATTTCTTCGAAAACGAGGAGTGAATGAAAGGTTGTGCATTGGATAAGTGGGAGTCGACCTTGAACCTTTGTGTTCATGCCCATGGACCCGATGTAGAACTTATCATGGAAGCTGCTCGTAAAAATAATAATCCCTTGTTATCAATTCATCTTGTATTTTGCTTTGATCCTTTGCAATCGTGGTTCCGACCATGATTGTTTTTCTTTGATCCCATTTCGCGGACAAGCTAAAGCACTTGTCTCCTGCGAATCAATATGCCTGTCCAACCTCTATACTGAACTACCTCGAGTATTAACCCCCTACTATCTCGAGGATATCATCCTATTGTACTATGTTCTAAGAATTTTCCGATGGAGTGATACTTTTCCCTGACATAGTCACTCCACGGGTATGGGTTGTCGTCAACCGAGACCACCGAACAATGAATCGATTCCGCTCGGTTATTCAATACCCCTAGTACTTGTTGCTGGGAAGTTTACTACTCCATCATGCCATCCCTAGCCTGATCGGCTACATAATTATCATGCTAATCCTAACCGTGCTACCGGGTCCTCCTTTCCGGTGCAAATTTTTGGCAATGAGCTAAGTCAGTGCCAAACTTTCATCATCCTATCGTTTTGCTTGCATAGCCTGAGTTCGAGTGTAAAATCCGTGGTTCCATTGACCTTGAACTTTATTCCATCTGCTTTGATCATTTTGCTGATCGACTTCATCTTCTTGAAACCTCTCGACAAATGCGTCGGGATCAGCATCAACATTTTGACTTCTGTTGAGATGTCAATTGAAATTCATGGTGAGGAATACCATCCTTGTCCTTCGATGAATTGCATTGTCATCGACAATATCCTCGACTTCCTACCAACACAGACTTGGTCGTGTAGGGTTATACTTTACGTTCCGTGATATTCTTGGAAATATTCCTTCGTGTCTCTTGTGATCTTCATATCCAACCCTTACCCGAAGCACTATGTTATTGCTACCTCGAAGCATAACTGTGGTACTCCGAACATCAATAAGAACATTGGGAGCGCAACGCTAAATGTTTCTTGATCTAGTATCCAAACACCGTTGTATGGGTAATATAATTAATCTTTCCTCGCCCCTTTTATCTACATACTTTTGAACTTGTTGTCCTATCATGTATATCCTGCTCCGCTTTTCCTTGAGCAGGATGTACTCCCAATTCTTGTGTGTAAACACATTTTCCTTTCCATTGGTTTGTTTAACCTTCTCGTGATCTATATGATATAAGCAGAAATAATTCCCTGCCTATAAAACATCCCGATGTACAACCTTGTCAGTGAGACCCTGTTACTATTGTTGATGACATTCCGGTAACCCCCGATGGACGAGAACTTTGCCTATTGGTCCGCCTCGTTTTAACGAGCAGGAAAACGGTTCTCTTCGTCCCTCGCCCTTGGTACCGACATTGTTACCAACATAACTGACAGACTATCCTCTGACATACCTTGTTGTCGTGACCGGTAAGATAACACCGTTCTCCCTACTCTCGACCGGCCCTCTTCACAGTTCCATAGGATCGTAACCTAACTCTACTGTACATCCTTGATTCCGAAGTATCCTTTGCTCTTGACTTGTGTGTTATCACGAGCCACCCCCCCGAGAGATGATCTATTCCCGATGCTCTGAACCCCTTCTCACACTCTGTTCAGGTATCGATCATTTGTCCATTCGCTTGAAATTTCTTATTGTACCTTCATACTTTGCTCTCAAAGTTTTCTTAAGTTTCAACTCGAGAGATACTTCTGCCACATTCCCTGAGTTGTCCACCAGATAACCGACCCTATAAGGGTTAGCTCTCCCGGAGTTACTCTTTACTTCCCCACTTAAATCTCGGGACGAGATTTCTTGTAGTGGAGGAGATTTGTAACATCCTTAGATCTTAACCCTGTCATTAAGCTAATTAAGTTGCCTTGTCATCTTGATCACTAAGCTAATCTACCACTTGTCCAAAAATCAAAGTCATTTTCCAATTCAAATTGCATGTCAAATAATTATTTCTTCAAATTGCAAAACTAAAATGTTCAAAGTATTTCAAATAATCCCAGAACAATTATAAAAATAAAACCAACATTAAGAAAATTCCCAAATTGCCCCTAGAAATTAATTCAGAGGTCCAACAGCAATTAAACTGGTCTTTCCAATTTCTAATAATACCTAACCTTTTCTTTTTGCCTCCAAACTTTTTGTGGCAGTGCCAGTCATTGCCTAGTATTAGATTTGGCAAGTCCCATATTTTACAAAATACAATTGCTAGCTAAAAGAAAATGCAACAGAAAAGAATAAATGAAAATAGAAAATAAAAATAGAAAAGGCCTAAAACTGTACTGTGCAACTGGGCTTCAGTTCAACAGTACCTGGTAGCCCGGCCCATCTTCGTCGTCTCCCTCCTCCGTCGCCGTGTCGACGCCACACGCGCTCGACACCGCAGATGGCCACGCGCCGGCCATCCGAGCCTTCCCCAAAGGGGATAAGGCCTCCCCGCACCCTCTCGCAAACCCTAGCGCCCACTTTCCCCTCCCCCTCTTGCCCGTTCATCCTCTCCCTCTCGCGCCCGAAAGGTCGCCGCCGTCGCCACGTCGGTTCCGCGGCCACCGGCCACCCTGAGCTGCACCGCCGTGTCCAGGAGGAGCGCTATCGTCGTCTACGTCGACTACGCCTACTCGCTCGACCGGAGCCGCCCCGAATCGACTCCCTCGAGCTCTTCTTCTTCCTCTGCACCGACGAACGCCGTCGATGATTCCGGCCATGATGAGCCTCCCCGAGCAGGCTTGAGCACATCTGCAGGCCACTATGAGCTGCTGCGTCGATCCCTCCTCTCCCCACTCTCTCTCCGTAGCCGTAGATGCCGTCCCCGACATGCCCGAGCTCGCCGCCGCGTAGCTCGTCGCCGGCAATCATCCGGTGACCAAATGACCCCGCGCTCGTGCCCATCATCTTCGCCGCGTCGAGTAGGCCCTCCCTAGCTGCTTAGTTAGCTCATGCGCGCGCCGTATCGCCGTTTGCCACCACATCCGAGCGCCGCCGCCTGCCTCCGTGCTCTTCATCGCCGCTTCGGTGCGACTTCGGTGAGGCCGACCCCACCACTAGATGCGCCGCAGCTCCCTCGTCCGAATGCCCCCAGCCCCGCTGCAAACCGAGCCCCGTGGGAACTTTTCGGCCAAGTCCGGCGAACATCCGTCGTGGGAGTGGTCGCCGGCGCTGCTCCGGCCGCCGTGCGGACCTGGCGCTGCGGGGCCCATCCCTGTGACGCTGACACTGGGCCCGTTTGGTCCCAGTTGATCGGTCAACCGCCGACGTGGCCTGCTCGTGTCACTGACTTACGGGCCCCACCCATTTAAAATGATTTAAAATAAATATGTAATAAGTTAATAAATCTGTTAATACTAATTAAGTTAATTAGTTATCTAGTTAGTCTCTGACTAACTGGGCCCACTAGCTTAATTAGCTAATTAGATTAAATTTAACTCTGCTTAACCCTAAGAGAGGCTGGCATGTGGGTCCCAGTGACCCCAACTGTCAGGTTTGACTCTGGTCAGCCAGAGTTGACTGCTGACATTATCATAACGTTCTGCTGATGTCACCTATTACTGTTTTGGATAATTCAAATTAAATAATTCCAGAATTTTCAGAAAATGCTAAAATCTTTTAAAATCCGTAGAAATTAAACCGTAGCTCAGATCGACAAACTTTATATATGAAAGTTGTTCAGAACGACGAGACGAATCCAACCGTGCCATCCGTTTTCGTGTCGGGACCCTCTACAAAGGTGAACGCACAACCTTTAGCCTGTTTTCGGTAGATGAGTAGTGCATATACACCGGTTAATAATTCCAACTTAAATCCTAAAATAACTATTATGATTTAGACATGTCTTTAGGCAACCCTGCACTGCACGTTAGCATGCTACGCTCTGTGTTGCATATGTTTGCTGTGTATTTATCTGTTTCTTTCCCCTCTTCTCTCTCGGTAGACCCCAACACCGACGCAGTCCCTGAGACCGACGCAGCTCCGGAGGACGACTATGCCCCTGACGACCAGATCTTTGCCGCAGAGCTTCCAGGCAAGCACCCCCCCTTTGAACATGTCTATATCGCCTATTCTTTCTCCCTCCTGCTTGCATTAGAATTTGCTACTGCTTTGAGATATCCTATTCCGATGCATAGCCTATTTATTGTAACCTGCTATTGATACCTTATCTGCTTATCGTAAACTGCTTAGTATAGGCTGGTTAGAAATCCACCAGAGACCCCACTTTGACCCAGTTGCCCCCGCTGGATTATCAGATGACTCGATCAACGTGATCGACAACCAGGCCCCAGCACCGCATATCACCCCCTTAGTTTTACGACACTGCAGCGTTACCATCGAGTGCCGAGGGTGATACCTCATCAGCACTTCTGATGTTAACTCTGTAGAGTAGCTATTTGGTCATGGTCATCGAGGGTGATTCCTCCTTCACCACTTCCAATAACGATGCCGTCGTGCAACACCTCAAGTGTGAACCTCGAGGGTGATTCCTCCTAAGTTCACCTTGACGGATACATCGAGTAGGAATCCAACGAGGGTGATACCTTAGATTCCCTTGATGTTATGGACACACGGATACTTGGACTTTACAACTGTTACTTGGAAAGGTGGGTCGACCCTGAGGGGTACCCGCGAGTGATGTGAAGACGGGTTGACCCGGAGGGTGCCCGAGAGATAAATACGAGGCGTGGCCGGGCATTCTTAGCCCTTGCCGCAAGTCCTCGAGACGGGGCGACGGGGTCACATCGATCGTGAGTCTCTGCTCGTTACCGCACTACCAAAACACTAACGATTTGGATATTTGATTCGAGTGGGCCTCTGGCCCGATAGCACTAACCATCACGCGGGAATAGTTATGGGCAATCTGCATCGTGGTATCGGCCGAAAGCTCTGTCAGACATCCAGTTCAGCATTGTGGCATGGTCGGATCGTGCCGGCCATCCGAGGTGGTGCTGGTATCCACTCTGCACACAACGACCCGGAGTGCAACGGGAGATGGGCCCAAGACCCCGGAGTGCTTAGGATGTAGACAGGCGGGGACCTCTCTGCTGAGCTCTAGGTAGGGCTGCAGTGTGTCATTTGGCCGAGGCCGGGCATGACCCAGAAAAGTGTGTCCGGCCGGTGTTAAGCGAGCGTGGTGGGTAAGTTGATGCACCCCTGCAGGGAAGAACTAATCTATGCATAGCCGGATCCTCGGTAACGGACACTCGGAGTTGTATCCCGATCGATACAACTAGAACTAGATACTTGAGATGAGATATGGATAGTATGGCTCTGGGATTGCTTTCTCGCAGGGAGTCGAGAAAGGATCTCTGGCCGAGGTTGATACTTGGATATTATGGCTCTCGGATTGCTTTCTCGCAGGGAGTCGAGAAAGGATCTCTGGCCGAGGTTGATATTTAATACTTCTACTACTTTATACTGTACTAATCTACACTCTTCTAATGCTGCAAGACCGCTGAAGATGCTAGTCTTCGATAGGACTAGGCCTTCTCTCTATTCTGGCATTTCTGCAGCCCAGTCCATATATACAACCTTTCTTTGATAATGTTGCATATGTAGTGTAGATCCTTGCTTGCTGAGTACTTCGGATGAGTACTCACGGTTGCTTTGATTCCTCTTTTTCCCCATATCCGTTTGATGCAACCAGATGACGGAGCCCCGGAGCCAGCTGCCCCGTCGACGACTACTACTACCACCCCGAGGGTGGTTACTACTACGAGTTGGCTGACGACCAGGAGTAGGTTCGGAGGATCCCATGCAGGAGGCCTGCGCCTTTCGATCGTAGCTTTTGTTTTGCCCCGCCTTTCTAAAGGCTTGTCTGTTTTATCTTTTATATCTGTACTTAGATATCTAACGCTTCCGCTGATGCTTGTTGACATCAAGCTTATGTATTCGAGCCCTCGAGGCCCTGGCTTGTAATATAATGCTTGTATGCCTTTATTTATGTTTTAGAGTTGTGTTGTGATTCCTTCAAGTGAGTCCTTAGGCTTGATCGTGTGCATTTACGTGTATGATTAGTGCATGATTAAGCCGGGGGCGTCACATCATGCATGTCCTTATTTATTGGGTGTCTCTAGCAAATTTATCTTTAATTTCATGTCCAATCCTGATCTTGCTGAGGTGTTCATCCCCAATCCGAATCAGTACCAGTATGAAAAAAGACAGATAGTGCATTATGGATTAACATTGCAGCCTAGATAGTATTTTTTAAATTGTTAACTGGTAAAATAACATCATATTCAGATTCTTCATATTTTTCTAATCAAATTCCATATATAACATGTTAATTTGGAGTTACGGTTTAGAAGATATGCGCATTAAAAAATATATATATATCTTGCCATACATGTCATAGGTATTGGTCCCTGTTTCATCACTATTTATATCTTATCAAACTTGTCTTTTATTTTATTTTTTGTCATGCATGCCTCCTTTTTACTTTTTTTTTTCATGCATGTCCTCTTTTTTCTTCTTCTTATATATAGGAGAATAACGCAACATCACATCTTTATCGGATCTCCTCTGCCTTTTCTCTTTTATTTCTTTTATAGCGGACATCCCATCTTTATTGGGTTCTTCTTTTATTTCTTGTCATGCATGTCCTTATTTATTGGGTGTCTCTAGCAAATTTATTTTCAATTTCATGTCCAATCCTGATTTTGCTGAGGTGTTCATCCCCAATCTGAATCAGTACCGGTATGAAAAAAGACGGATAATGCATTGTTGATTGACATTGCAGCCTAGATAGTAGTTTTTAAATTGTTAACAGGTAAAATAACATCATATTCATATTCTTCATATTTTTCTAATCAAATTTCGTATATAACAAGTTAAATTTGGAGTTACGGTTTAGAAGATATGAGTATTTTAAAAAACATTTGATATGTACTGCGGGTTTAATGTTAGAAATATTAGGGTTTTTTTTCTCTATAAAATAGCAAAACAGACTAAGAATACCTATTTCTTTTATTAGTAGGTATGGATTTAACATTTTTCTAACACAAGAGTAAAATTTCAATATATTTTTTATGTCTACTTTTCTCATATATATTCTACATTTTTTGTATACATCAGGAACATTTTCTATATACATGTTTAATATTTATTTGCAAGTATATTTTTATATCTATTTTTAGCACATTCTACATTTTCCGTATACATCAGGAACGTTTGGTTATACATGCTTAATATTTTTTAAATACATGACTAACATTTTTTAGATACATGATTAACTTTTTAAAGCATATATATTTTTTATGTCAGGTTTTTTCCATACGCATTGTACATTCTTGGTTTACATCATAAACATTTTTATACACATTCAACAATTTTAAAACACATAATTTAAATTTTCTAAATACATAATTATTATTTTAAAACCCCCCCCCCCCCCCCCCCCCCATATATATATATATATATATATGCCTAGTTTTCCATACGTATTGTACATTTTTTGTATTCACAAGAAACCATTTTTTATACATGATTAACATTTGTAAAATGCATGATTAACATTTTTTATTTTTATGTAAAGTGATTTCATAATAGATATATTTACATTTTTTAAAAATATACGCAAAAGTAAAACAAATAAAGCAAAAAACAAAAGCAAAAATGTGAAAATGGAAGGAAAAAAGAAGGTAGAACTACCTACCTGGGCCGGCCCATTTACGGCGATCCCTGACGCGTGCGAACAGTACAACTTACGGTGAGAGAGGCGCTGGCAATCGTGAAGATCTTTATGTCCAGAAGATTCAAGTGGCGTCAGATTGCAAGAATGTGGTCGATGATATAATGTAGGGATCGTCGACGGATCATGCGACTATTATACATGAAATTATAGAGCGATCAATTTTTTCTGCTTGGAATTTATCCACAAGTGTAGGAGCTCGAATTTCGAGGCTCACAATCTCGCTAGGCATCTTTCACTTGGGTTTGGCCGCCGTGTTTGGTTAGGACAACCTGGAGACTTGTGTTTTATTCCTGTAAAGGTTGTGACAATTTGAATAAAGCCTATCAAGAATGTCTAAAAAAACTACAGCTCGTGTCGGGCGATACATAGAAGTGCACCACGACACCTATCGCTTATAGCAATCGTTTACATAGCGACGGGCCGGCCTATTATAAATCTAGGCGAAAAGCGAACCACACTGACCGGTTTTATGAACCTTCTGACAGGTTTTTGTGTTTTTTTAATGTTCCAACTGATTTTTTTCTTCTACATTTCTGTTTTTCTTCTATATGTTTGTTTCTTTTTCCTCTTCTTTTCAAAGTTTCACAAATCCCCCACCAAAATTAAAATCTTCAAAAAATCATTGTTTCAAAAATTTCTTGAATATATATATAAAATCACAATTTCAAAAAAGTTCCCCTTTAAAAATATATTAAGAATTTCAAAAAATCTTCACAAATTTATGAATTCATAAACATTTTTTGAATTCACAAACAAATTTTGAATTCATTTTTAAAATTCGTGAACTACCTTTCAAATCTGTGAACAATTTTTGAATTAGTGAACATTTTTTGTATACATTTTTTTCTTTCAAATCCAATATTTTCTGAATTTGATTTTTTTAATTTTCAAAAAATGGGTTTTACAACATTTTTTAATTCACAACATTTTTGAAATCATGAATCTTTTCAGCTTATAAATAAATGAACCAAAAAAACAGGCGGGAGCTTCTATTGCTAGCTCTGACTATGCTCGCTGGGCCAGACCCATGTCACGCAGACGCGAGCGACATGCTCTCTACCGGCGTTATGTAACAGTTCATGAGTTCGTTCTCTCTTCTTCAACACAATAACAGACTAAAACAATTTAGGCCTAACAACTCACAAGCAAAATTTAGTGTCCACGAGTCTTCACGGGAAGATGAGAGAATTCTCCGGAAGCGTGCACTGTGTCTCTATCATCCAACCCTCTATAAATTCTCGACACTCCTAGTCAGTGGAAACCAGAAGAGAACATCAATCAAGAAGCTTCCAATCATACAAATCGCTCACCCTTCTACTCCCGTCGCCAATTGGATAGTTCCCATCACTAGTAGCTCGAATTCCCACCTATTTGTCCGACAATGTCGTTGACCCGCCACAACAACATGTTCAACCCCTTATGCCTTAACCTCTCCTTCGATGGCTTTCCCTTCGGATCCAAGGGTAGCCTCGTCCCGCACCTCCTCCTCTGACACAGTGGCATTCGCAGGCCCGCACATCGATGAAAATGAAACCCTCGAGGCACACGTATTCAATGCGGATGTACCGGGGCTGAAGAAGGAGAAGGTCAAGGTGGAGGTAGAGGACGACAGTGTCCTCCAGATTAGCATTTGGTGGAAGATTATATGTTCAGATCTTTAATGATATTCAACACCCCTCTGATCTTAAACATGAATATGATTTGTGAGTAGTTACTTTTGTTCTTGAGGACATGAGAGAAGTCCGGTTATAAGTAATCATGTGAATTGGGTATTCGTTCTATATTTTTATGATATGTATGTTGTGTTCCCCTTAGTGGTGTCATGTGAACGTCGACTACATGACACTTCACCATACTTGGGCCTAAGGGAAGGCATTGTGGAGTAGTAATTAGATGATGGGTTGCTAGAGTGACAAAAGCTTAAACCTAGTTTATGTGCTATTTCGTAAGGGGCTGATTTGGATCCATATGTTTCATGCTATGGTTAGATTTATTTTAATTCTTCTTTCGTAGTTGCGGATGCTTGTGAAAGAGGGTAATCATAAGTGGGAGGCTTGTTCAAGTAAGAATAGCACCCAAGCACCGGTCCACCCACATATAAAATTATCAAAGTAGCGAACACGAACCAAATGAACATGATGAAAGTGACTAGATGAATTCCCATGTGTCCTCGAGAATGCTTTGCTTACTATAAGAGAACGTTTCGGCCTGTCCTTTGCTATAAAAAGGATTGGGCTACCTTGCTGCACTACTATTTCTACTTGTTGCTCGTTACAAATTACCTTACTATCAAACTATCCGTTGCAGATAATTTCAATGCTTGCAGAAAATACCTTGCTGAAAAGTGCTTGTCATTTTCTTTTGCTCCTCGTTGGGTTCGACACTCTTATCGAAAGGACTACGATTGTTCCCCTATACTTGTGGGTCATCACTTCCCATAACCACTCGTTTAAACCTGAAAGGCTATATGAAGTGCATCTATGCACAAAGTGGATTTGGTCATTCATGCCAACATATCTCGAATAATTAACTATCCTTCAAGTTTATTTCAGACAAAGTTCTTCATAGGAACAACATTGGAATGGAAGGTGACCCCTAAAAAGCTTCAAGACAAGTGCTGGTCAAGCCATGGGATTTCTTCATTTTCATTCTAGTGATCCAAGATCACATTGAGTCCTTAGGCATGCTGATACTATCAAAAGGGCATGTGATAACCCACAAGTATAGGGGATCAGTTGTAGCCTCTTTCGATAAGTAAGAGTGTCGAACCCAACGAGGAGCTAAAGGGAGAACAAATATTCCCTCAAGTTCTATCGACCACTGATACAACTCTACGCACGCCAACGTTCGCTTTACCTAGAACAAGTATGAAACTAGAAGTACTTTGTAGGTGTTGTAGGATAGGTTTGCAAGATAATAAAAAGCACAAAAATAAAAACTAGGGGCTGTTTAGATAAAGAAACAATTACGTTAGTTTCACGAGTGTGGAAAAGTGGTGGTAGGAGTTGCAGAATTGCCCCTAAGCAATTGACTACGTTACTAGACCGATAGCAAGTTTTATGTGGGAGAGGCCACTGCTAGCATGTCATCCCTTACTTGGAATTCTATGCACTTATGATTTGAACTATTAGCAAGCATCCGCAACTACTAACGTTCATTAAGGTAAAATCCAACCATAACATTAAGATATATTGGTCCCCCTTCAATCTCGTATGCATCAATTTCTATGCTGGGCTGAAGCTGCTGTCACCCTTGCCCTCCAATACATAGTCCTATCAACATACAAATAACCCTATGGTGTGATCCACACGCACGCTCATATGATGGGCACCAAAGGACAGCAACATAACCACAAGCAAATTAAACTAATCATAGCAATTCACCAATCACCGATAGGACAACAAAAATCTACTCTGACATCATAGGATGGCAACACATCATTGGATAATAATATGAAGCATAAAGTACCATGTTCAAGTAGAGGGTACAACAGGTTGTGGGAGAGTGGACCGCTGAATATAGATGAGGGAATGTGATGAAGATGTTGGGGAAGATGACGGAGGTGTTGGTGTAGATCGCCGTCACACGATGATTGCCCCGGCGGCGTTCCAGCGCCACCGGGAGAGAGGGGGAGAGAACCTCCCTCCTTCTTCTTCCTTGACCTCCCCCCTAGATGGGAGGAGGGTTTCCCCTCTGGTCCTTGGCCTCCATGGCGGCGGAGGGGCGGGAGCCCCTCCGAGATTGGATCTCTCTCTCTGTTTCCTTTTGTTTCTGCGCTCCCAGATTCTGGCCTTTCACCATTTCTTAAATTCCCGGAGATCTGTAACTCTGATTGGGCTGAAATTTAAACACGCTTTTTATCCGGATATTAGCTTTCTTGCGGCCGAAGAAGGGCACTAACCGCCTTACGGGGTGGCCACAAGCCTCCTGGCCGCGCCCTGGGGAGGGGGCGTGCCTCCAGGGCTTGTGCGCCCCTCGGGCATCGTCTCGCGTTGATTCCAATTCCCAAAAATCACATGTATTCCAAAAAAAATCTCCGTAAGTTTTTATCGCGTTTGGACTTCGTTTGGTATGGATATTCTGCGAAACAAAAAAATGCAACAAACAGGAACTGGCACTGGGCACTGGATCAATATGTTAGTCCCAAA